>JACCIC010000001.1:5635000-5767500 GCA_018907035.1 Sycobia sp. Sy_11
AAGGACTCTCTCTCATTCTTTCTCTCTCTCTCTCTCTCGCTCTCTACCACTTTGTCTCTTCCCTTTCGTAGAGCGCAGTGCGCACTCTGTCGGTACTTAGTGCGCTCATTCGTGTTTACGCCCGCGCACATTCGGTTTTCGAAACGGTAGATTTGCTGCAGTTATTATTACCTTACCATGTTTGCATTCGTTCATAAGTGTGTGCATTCTCTTCCACGCACATGCTGGTTTCGGCGACAAATGTAAAGATAAATACGGAACGGGAAAGGTACGGGAAGACACACAAAGGTATATTTATGCTATCAACGACACGGCATTTATTCCTACAACATTCATATATACGGTAGCTCGATAGCTACTCAGTCCTTGCGGGTTCTGGGACCCACTGGGAAGCACACGATAATTAAATGAACGTCGTCTATTCAGAGACGACTACGTAAGCCAATGCGACTAGGTCAACCTCGGGGACACGGTAGGTGAGGGAGATCGATCGCTGGAATATGTACTGACCACTGAGTGCGCGTGCTGCTGCGCCGAACGCACGGTGGCAGACCGGGGAAATATACTCCTAATCTCATGTATAAATTCAAAAGGTAATAGGCTACTTGTTGCTGATCCAGTCGTTCCTGTCGAGCTCTCTCTCTCTCTCTCTCTTTCTCTCTATCTTTCTTTCTGCTGTTGACCTCGGCACCACGTTGCGCTCGTCGTCTCTCTCTTTTCTCTATGCTGGCTCGGTGGTGGTTTGGTAAGTATAGTCCAATCAAGTCTCCTCGCGAAGGTGCTGGAGTTGGGGATCGGTGTCCTCCGGCCATTTAAATCCATGACTGATGTGGAGGTTATATTGCTGAATGGGAGAGATGCTGGTTGCTCCGATACTGGATGGAAATCAAGGAGCGACCCTTCTTCCGCTCGGTACGCACTCTCGCGGTTCGTCGGTGACATTTTCGCGCAAATACTCGAGGTTTTTGTGAAAACACGTAAATGCCCAACCACCAATTTAGGCGCTTACAATATATATATATATATATATATATATATATATATATATATATATACTGCGAATATTCCGTTAGTGGTACCAACTCGAAACAAAAAAAAATGCAAAAATTGATGAAACAGATATCTAGCCTATGTCCTTCCGAAGATAATATATATTTCAAATTTCAGAACAATCGGTTCAGTTGGTTTTTTGTTTAACATGTAGAAACAAAAACACGCTTTGTCTTTATAAAAGTATGATGATATGATATGATATATGTGCATGAACATATATATATATATATATATAATGATATATATTTCTGTAATACTCTGATTTATAACGTACTAATAAGCTATATTCATACTTTGCAGTCTGATAATGGTGCTCCCCTTGTTGTTGATGGTAATAAGCTTATAGGAATCGTTACCGACTATGATAGAGAGTGCGACGATACTCTAACTGGTACAATATATACGAAAGTAGCAAATTACAAAGACTTTATTGAAGGACTAAAAACAGGTAACCATATACCAGGTACCGTCGGTTATCCGAATAATAAATTTATTCCTCCTATACAAGGGAAAAGAAAAAATATGATTCAATAAGGTAAACTTAAATTGATTATATATGATGCATTGAAAGTTGTAAACAATTATATATTCCATAAAATAAACATTAATCTAATATTTTTTTATATTAATATGAACATTATCCCACTAGATATCATCATTTCGTTTATCTTTAGAAAACATACGTTTTATGATGTATTTAATTTGCTCCATTAGTTAAGTAGCGAATACAAATTAGACCGTGCATTCCGAGAAGTCCGAGACATTTTCGAGCTTGAATGAATAAATTTAGTTATTAATAAAATATTTTTTAAATACTTCTATTTTTAGTTTATTTTCTAAATATAAACGAATTACTATTATATTTCTATAGTTTTATACTGAACTTATAAATATTTTTATCTTGCAATATCCTGCTTTGAAATTTATAAAAATGCTGATTTTATTTAATTTTTTTATGCACTAGTTTACAATTATCAAAATTTACTTTTGTAGTTACTTTTTAAAAAAAATTTTAGTGCCTTGTGTACAGTTCTGATAATAATTTTCTGCTATTTATTCAGCTTATATCTACAAGTATACACAATTCTAGAGTCGTATTTTATATTTGTTATTACATAAAAAATGTACAACTTTTACCGCCCTCCCATATATTCCTGCGGGGTCTAGCGTTCTGATACGCGACCTATGGAATCCTAGGTTGGCAATGTGTTTTTAATGAAAAAAGTATAATTTAATTTTTTATTACTAATTTCGTAGCTAGCTCTTCGACTATGTTATGTTGATAAGAGCAGTAGCTGGCATGCTCTATCAATGGCTACTTCTCGCACACCTGAAATTATTTTCTATAATCCAGGAAATTTGGAAATAAACTAGTAAAATGAAAATATAACTAAAGGAAGAATTCAATGGTCTTATGGCGGGTTCTCTTCAGGCCATAATTGATACGGCAGCTTAAAAAATCTCTGTACCAGATTTGATTTATGAAGGCGTTTCTCTCTAAGTGATATCATGTTCTCTTTACCTGGAGATCTCAAATTGTAACATTGCCGTGTAGTAATGCAGATGTGTGCTGTACGACTTAGATATCATCGTTAAAGAACAATTTATAAACACACAGAATATTAAAAAAAAATAAAGAATTTACTGCTTCCAATTCTAAAATGAATTTAATTCTTATTTTCTGAAATCTGACCTTAAAGTCTTTAAGATTGTGTTTTGAAATCTAAATAACTTTATTTTACAGAAATATTAAATTAAAAATTTATTTCATCCAGTGACTACATGCTACGAATATATTATATAGATATATATGTGTATACTATATATAATATATTCATAGTATACTATATATATATATATATATATATATATATATATATATATAATATATGAATATATATATATATATATATATATGTATACAGAGAACAATTTACATTCAGTTGATCTCGAATAGTTGATTTGGAAAAACATATTATTGATTCAATTTTCTGTTTGTATGAAGTTAAAAATTAAAAAATAATGTCATACTTAATTTAACTTAAACGATTGTAGCTTCAATACATTTAAGTGTAAAACAACAATAGCAATTCTTTTCAAATACTTTTGCTATTCAAATCAATGAATTGTTACTTTAAACGTGAATTATAATAGAAAATCCAGAGTTGACAATTAAAATTAAAAAAAAAAAGAAGTTCGATAAGAACGTTCTGGAAGCTTCAATAATACCTATTGGAAAAGCATATTAATTATAATATATATTGAGTTCACAGAAAAAATAGAATACTTATCTTTTCATTTATATTTAAAGTAGCGTATAGTTGAATAACAACGCTTTACTGTAGATATATATATGATCAAGTATATCTCTTTTAATGAACAGTATAGTAATATTTTGTCAATACTAAATAGACCTAAAAATGATTTATTATAAGTTACTCTTTGTTTTTGGTCTTTCATTTAATTTTATCAATCACAATTGTAAGTAACTATAAATTTATTTATTTATTTTTATATATGAAAAACTGTCTTACTTAAGTTCATAATACAACTAAGGAAACAATAACTTGTAGATTTTATTCGATTTTATTTATGAACAAAATTTTCTCATAACCTAATAAAGCTATTGCAATTACATGTTACATAGTATTGGTAAAGCGTATGTCATTCTGATAAAGTTTTGAAAAGGATTGCTCCGAAAAAAATTTCCATAATATGTTTACGATCATTTGTTATCAATTTTTCTTGCAATTCTGTGCATATCGTAGACCAATGTGTATCTCAAAAATTATTTTTTTATAAGTCAGACAAAAAAATAATTTTGGATCATATAAATTGAATGTAGCGTCAATTTAAATAGTCCTTTCTGTATTTTGTTCTATAACTTTTTAATAACGGAGGTCTTTCCTCTTGTTACAGATTAAGTTATAATAATCATCACTTATATTAAAACCCTTGAAAGTAATTTAACGTTTATTTAATGTAAAAACTGAAAGCACGTTAATTAAAATTTTTCAATCGTCATTTAACATTAAAAGCAACAGTTTGTTCAAACTGTGCGCAGTCACGTTTACTGCTGCGACGTGTACTGTGGTTTGGATGCGTTAGCGTGTTTTGCGATATTAAAGCATCGACCAAGACCGAGTTTTACTTAGTCCTGGGTGGTCCCTGGCCCTTGATCTAAGAAGCAACGTAGAGAAAAATGATACGGTTACATAATTATTATTTGGCCGAACCTGCGTTGCGGGCATAAATGATGAAATATTTGACCAAAGAGGTTTGTTCGAAAAGTAATACATTTTAAATTTTGTGCAAGAAATGTGTGCTCTGAACATTGGCGAGGCGCTTTCTCCAGACGTCGAGCAAACAAGGTAATTAAAATTAAATAATTTTTAAATTGTTGAGTGATTTTCATTTCAATAAATAACACCTTCAATGTACCTTTCACACATCTTTCTGAAGGTATAGAATATCTAGTATAAACCAAGGGGAACAACTCTTAAGAAGAATCAATGAACTACAGATATAACCTCAAATTTATTGTACAATTTTTCGGTATGTCTATATTATTTTGCATAGATCTAGTATTAATTACTCAGAAATTTTAGACTTTATTAATTTTTTTTATATTATCCAATGACCCCCTATTTATGCTTCCAAATATCAGTCTACGAATTAAATACAGATCTATGGTCCAAATAAACGGAAGTCTACGATGTGTTTGTAAACCAAGCATATGTAAATTATTACAGCGGTACTTGTGTCAATCGGCCAAGACCGGGATTTGAACTCGGATCACCAAGTTACTAATCCTTCGCTCTAGCGATCGAGCCATCGTAGGCCTCATTTTCATTTTATTCATAAATATGAATTAAGTTTTTATATCAAGATATGATCACTTAAGACCGGGAAAACACTACTTTAATATTTTGTTAATATTTTTAAAAAATATTTCAAACTTCCTTAAAAATCAAATAGATATGCTAGGTTGTGACTACCATAGTTACAAATATAGGCAATGCTGCTATAGCCTTACAGCTATCCCTGGACGATGATCTTACTGTTGGTTTAACTCAATCATTATTTTTACAGTCTGACAAGTAAGAGCGTGGGTGTACTAATTTATACAAAAAATTATTTGATGAAACTTTCATATTTATATATACTTTGTACACATTACAAATGATGATGAAATTCGGTCAATAATGTATCCATTCACCACCGGCGTTGATAATTGCCTGGCATCTCCGATGCATGCTTTCTACTAATTTGATGGTGTATTATAGTCTCAACGATCTCCAGATCTGACAAATTTGGTAAAACAACGGCTTCAAAGTGTGTGTGCGTCTTCCACGAAATTTCTATTTAATGTATGCCCACACATTTTCAATAAGGTTTGCATTGGGCAAGTGCGACGGTAAATCCAATGTAGCAATACCAGATCGAGTCTTCCACTCAGCACTGAACTTGCTACGGTGTTTAGGATCGTTGTCCTCCTGCAGATTCCAATCTTCATTTTTTCTGATGAACGATCGTTTGGCAGATGACAGTAAAGATTTTTCATAGATTTTTATCATTTTCTCGACCTTTGGGTTATCAATAAAGAGGTGCAAAGTGCCGAATCGTTGGTTTGAAAAGCAGTCTCAAAAATGCACCTTTATTCCGTGTTTTACTGTCCGCTGAATAAGCCTACTAGTACAAGTTGACCAGGCTAGCGTGAGGACATAACGTACCCATATAGAACATTTATCAGTAAAAATTACATTTTCAAAATCTCTATCAATATTCTCATGCACTCAAGCGAGTCGCTTTGTGACATGTTTTTCAATCAACAGAGACTTCTTGATTGTCTTGCGTCATTTCAGGCCATGCGTACGAAGATGTATTCGGATAGTTTTGTAAGATATATCTAAACCTTTTGCCATTAATTTTGCTTGTCTTTGATCGCGACGAACAGTTTTCTGAAGAGGTCGTATATAAAAGTACATTATGTTTTAAAAAATCCGCTGACTACTTTTGATTATTTTATTTCACCAGTTCCTATTTTATACAGTCGCTTCAGATGAGGCCATTGACGTTTCCGCCTCTATTCTGCGGGCCCCTCGCGTCGTAGATGTAACGTACGTGTTGTGAGATATAGCAAAACAAACGTCGTTTGCGAGTGAGACAACGGAAATCGCAGCACACGATACGAGTTCTTGCGAGTCGATAGCGCCCGCTTCTGTCAACTAGCTCAAAGGGTTGAGATAGTGATGACGTGTAGACGTGAGTGGATACGAGATCTACGCATTGTTCGGACCGTTATGGTCTCGCTACATTCATCTCGGGTCACGTAGAAATAACTTTCTAAGTTTAGAATAGGGAACATTATTTATATTAAGATTTCTTCGCTAGTTACAAATTTTTTTGGTTATTTTTTATTTTTCTTAATCTCTTTTAACTTTCAAGAAATTGTTTTTTTAAATAAGCTTACCATGGAACCGCTATTACTTCAAAAAATTAAATTGTTTGATCTATTTTATTCTAATAGTATTTTATCATTATTAATTGAAAAATACATTAATTATTCGCTTAAAAAGTTATTATTTATATTTAGATGCAGGCAGAATTCTTCAATTTAAATAATTAATTATTAAACTTATCAACGACAAAATAAGAGTTTTAATAATTTTTCTGTAAATGAAGGTCAAAAAGCTGGTGATTACTGTATTTTCTAAAAATGTTTTTTTTTGTGTTATTTAACGTCGCTCTATTTATACTACCAAATATTGGTACTAATCAGCAACGGAGGTCTACTAATTTGAAATTTCGGAAACTAAATAATATTATAAATTAAATTTTTAAGAGAAAGCATGAAATATGGTACATTCTTATTTAGATGTAATATTAGGTTGTCAAATATCTCCCTTCCGCCTTTTTGTCTTATGAATTTCGCGGCTATGTACAAAGCGCTACAGAGCTCGTATTTGACAATACTATACATCATTTGAAAGGTCTTGACATAATGTACAAAACGACGCTATATATGATTAGTTTGGATATTGCGATCAAAAGTTATAGACGTGTAAACATGGAGTTCACTAACGCCGAAATTCGCGCTATTTTAATGTTTAGGTGGCCACACCCAGAATGCTAATGAGAGTTTTCATTCGACCGTTTCGCTAATGACTCCAAAACATCTGCATTCTCGGTTTAAAATTATTGAAATTGCTGCTATTATTGCTGTGGGTATATTCAACGAGGGATACAGTTCCATTTGAAAGATCATGAATAATGTGGACATTCAAATTGGGATTCAATGCAAAATATTTGCTGAAAATGCGGACCGTGACCGGATAGCTCGGCAGAACCGGCGCAGCAATGTGTCGAAAGACGCCCGACTAACCCGAAAGCAACAACGTCTTCAAGAAAATGCCTTATTGGATGAAGCTGCCGGAATATTGTATGCGCCAGGGGTCGTAGATTAATCGATAACACATTAAAATCAGTAGTTTTTTAGTTACTTTATAGTATTGTTGTCTATTTATACCTAAGGGCTGAAATGTTTCTTATTCAAAAAGTACTTTTTTAAACAAAAATATAACAAAAAAAATGAATTTACAATTTTGTAATTTGTTATACCTTTGTAGGTAAGCATAGAGCGAAATTACACTACTAATCGAAAACTGTTTCTTTTTTTGTTTAGATCACCCAAAAAATTTGAAAAAATTAGGCCAAATACAAGTTGGCTGGTCACGTTGTGAACTACAGCGCCGCATAGCACTGCCATTTTCTTCGTTTTTTTTTAAATAAAAATTCACTTAAAGTATAATTATAGTGTGTAAACATAATATTAAGATTTTGGAAATAATAAATGTTTTTGTCTCTTCAAAAAAAATTCTTAAAACACCCATCATTTTTTCGTTTCTAAAGGAGTTGCCCCTGAAAGCAGATGGTGACTAGCGACGAAAAATGGATCACATACGACAATATCAAGCGAGAACGGTCGTGGTCCAAGGCCAGTGGATCCTTCCAAACAGTGGCCAAGCCGGTGTTGACGGCCAGGAAGGTTTTGTTGTGTGTTTCGTGGGACTGGAAGGGAATCATCCACTATGAGCTGCCCCCATATAGCCAGACGCTTAATTCTACCATCTACTATGAATAACTGAACCGCTTGAAGCAGGCTATCGACCAGAAGCATCCACAATTGGCCAACAGGAAGGGTGTAGTGTTCCACCAAGACAACGCCAGACCACACACTTCGTTGTTGACTCGGCAGAAGCTACGGGAGTTCGGATGGAAAGATTTATCGAACCATCATATAGCCCGGACATAGTGCCAAGTGATTACCACTTGTTCCTGTCCATGTCGAACGCCCTTAGTGGTGTAAAGTTGGACTCAAAAGAGGCTTGCGAAAAGTGGCTGCCCGAGTTCTTCGCAAATAAGAAGACTACACTTTTAGTGTAGAAAAGCTCGTCCTATCCTGATTCCTTTACGAAAATACATTAATGCTTATTGTTTGAACTTAAAGACCTGGGATCGCCAATATAATCCGTTCGTGCCGTTAACATTTTCAAAACAATCATTATTATTCAATAATGCGTGTCCAGGTGGAAGGCACTGTAATATAACAAAATATATTGTTAAAGTTCCCGGATCCTTATTGCACGTACGGCAACGAAAAATTCAAATATTAGAAACGAATGTGTACCCTTCTACGAGAGGGGTATTATGAAGTTGCCGTCTAGATGGAAGCAGATTATTAAACAAAACGGCGGATATTTGAAGTAAATCCGACCACTGTAACACTTTTTATAAAGCATTGAATGAAGAGTAAAAAAGCTGAAGAGAGATATTTGACAACCTAATACTTCTCTCTAATTAAAGTCTAAATTACACTTGTGATATTAAGGAAGTATATTCTCATGTTATAGTATTCTAACTGATTGTTTCCCTACGCTATTCATGAGATTTTGTGCATTCATGTTTAAAAACAAAAATATATATCAATATTCTAAACAAACAGAATCGTGAGTAATAAATAAAATCAAATTATAAGCTGGCCTACAACTGACTTAATATATATGCACTTATCTTAGCACATAGGTGTTTTCGATAAGCATGGCTACACACTATCACAATTGTAATAATTCAACAGAAGGTCCAACCCAAGAAAATATATTCCAAGGTAAAATCTATGCCAGTTGTAATAAACTATTTACTGGGAGGTTTAATAATAAGAGTTTAAAAACAGTGTTGAACTAAATTGAATTTTAATATATAATAAATGAAATACAAATGATAATTACCTTAGTATATACGAGACACGAATAAGCATTTCTGGGCTCACATAGCGCCCTTTATAGACTTGCAGTCTTTCTTATTGCGGGTCAAATTTCGGGCGATAAGCCCCATTTGTCGATCGGAGCCTAAACACTTCGCGCAGCCGGACGCTCAGAGAACCCGAGGTGGTCATCCAACACCGTCCAAACTTCTTTTAAAATTCTCGAAATTTTCTTAAAGCTAAAATACAGTCACCGTATTTGTGAATCTATCGAAGAGCTATTAGAAAGAAAATTTCTGAATTTTCCGTCACAGTTGGTATCAATTGCTTTTATGGAAGCATAACCAGTTAAATCTCTTTCGTAAAATCTCAAGATTTTCCTCCGACTAGTATTTGATTACCATAGTTGTAAATCATATAAAAGTCAGTCTTTAGGAAAATCTTCGGTTTTATGGTACAAATTAAGGGTACACCTTAGTTGTATACAATTTTGTGGCCTTTGACGAAGGTTTTCTCTCGATCCTAATTTCAATAATTAATTAACTTTGAACTCAGTTAAATTAAATCAAATCATTCAGAGTTCAATTCAAAATTTAAAATTATAAATTATTGAATAAGATTTAAAATTTCCGACGATGATTTCATCGAGAATTACTTGATATCTCGTATATACTTACATATCAGTTATAAACAGTTTTTCTATTTTTTAATTTATGTGGCGCCGTTTTGTCCGAGGAGATCACATATGCATTTCTTCCTTATATTATTATTTCGGAAATATTGTATTACATTAATATCTTATTTATGTTATTTTCTCAATCTTAAAACTAAACATTTTCCGTAGTATAATTTATAACCATATATAATTATATAAAGAAATATTAAACCTATATATATATATATATATATATATATATATATATATATATATAATGTTGACGCAATATTATAAAACTTCTTGAAACTATTATACATTATTTTAATATAATATCAGACTAAATAATTCTAACATTGAAAATCATAAAATTACATTTAAATTTACAGCTCTACTTTCTTAACAATCAACATACATAAATCTATCAGTGATAATGAAAATATCTTATTTTTAAATTTTAGTGCAAACAATATAAAGACGTCTACATGAAGCTAATGACTATATAATTATAACTAGAAATTTAATCGATGAATAACGACTTTAATTCTAGAAATGATAAAGGTGGAGACTTACTATTAAAATTGATACTAATTCTTAAATCTATTTTCGTTTCTGTTCATAACACCAGTGCTACACAAACAAATGGTAAAATTTCCGAAAGATAATCAAGCTGCAGTGATTGACTCTATAGATAGATCTTCGTTAGATGATTATATTTATCAGATAGTCAAACTGGCCAATAAGGAAGATTTAAAGGCAGTCTTCAGAATTTTAAATAATGGAATATGTATCTATTTTGTTACAAAAAATAATACACGGTTTCAATGAAAAGAAAAAACTATCAGTCTCGGAAATAAAGTATCAGCCTTCCGATATCTGATTTCCCGTGCTAAAAAAATTATACTATCAAACGTTATACCTTCGATACCTCACGAAATAGTGGGAAATTCTATAAAAGAATTAAATATAAAATAAGAATCAACAGTGTCATATATAGGAACGGGAGTATCAATCCCTGTTTGTGCACACATCGTAAGTTTTAGGAGGGAAATATATGTACACCCAGACTTTATAGAAAACATACCTAAATCTTTCCCTGTTGTTTACGAAACAAATAAATTCAGAATTTTTATTTATTTAATGCAGATTCTATAAATTACTTTATTTGCAAAGAAACCGGGCACCTATCAAAGCAATGTCCATTAAATATAAACAATACAAACACACAAGAGGTATATAAAATTTTCGATCCAATAAATCAATCACAGGTGCTTACAGAGTGTAAACAAAGTGAGTATAAGGATTTAAAAACTATCATAAGCCCAACTATTGCAAATAATGGTCACATTAAGAACGTAAGAAAAATCGATGATTCATTCATTCACAGAAAGTGGGACGTTAACAGGCGTTAAAAGAACTCAATCTGATATCAGTCTACCTTCTAGCTCACAGACCTCAGACAAAAAACGACAACCGCTAAAAGAAACCAAGAAGAGCCAAAAAAAGTTAAGAAAGATATAACTCACACAGAACAAAAATGTTTCGGAAGTACGAGGGCCTCTGTTTGATGTTCAAAGTTCGGGTCGGTTTGCGAGCATAATATGAAGGAATTTTTTGAACACGCAGTTGCTGCTGAACTACGTCTGACTTCGCTCAATGATATCCTCACTTGCCGTCGCTTGAGACTGAGCAGATGCGTCGTTGTGGTCGTAATAAACGAACCCTCGGATCCCTGATCTAAAAAAGCTCGCTCTCAAGTGTGATTACGGTTAGGGCCTACTATTATTACCTAAGCAGTGGCGAGAATCACAGAATATTTCTGTGCAACGGCTATTGCAGTATGTATGTTAAGACTTGTGAAATTACTGCTTCTCGCTTCTTCATTTCGAGAATTATGCTCGGGGTTATGTGGTTAGACTACGTCCTGTACTTCCCTCGAAATAAAGAAGTGTATGATATCTATCGCGACATTTAGCGCATCGTCCGGTGGAGCTGCAATTTTTGTAATTGTGTCGACCGAAATAATTCAAACAATGACGTAAATGCCGCGTATCCAAATAACATTGGTATGATGACTTCGCGATAAATCTTGCATATTTCGAAAGAGGCGTCAGTGCCATGCATAAGGGACATTTCGAAGCGCTGGCTTTAAACGATGGAGACGTACTCGCGTGCAATATTTTCCGCGAACCTGGAAGAAGTCTACTAACTGGTGAATTCAGCTTATCCGTCTTATTATCGGCTTCAATCATACTGAGAGCATGAGCGCGGTTTTCTAAGAACAGCGTGAGTTCTGTGAATCTACGAAAACTGGGCGTGTATTCTGACTCGACATCGTCGAAAAGTGGGCTGGCAAGCGTTGCACAATCCTTCGCACTCAGTTTGGATTTCCAATACTTTCGAGATTCCTGATCCAATTGAGCACTCAGAATGAGCACTAGCTAAACATCCCAATGTTTGACATGCATTTTTAAGTTTAGCAGGGAGCGCGCATTCGCGCAATTGCCTGTCTTTCGGCTGTGAATGCGCGAATTTCCACTGCACATTGCCATTTCAAATGAGGCAAATTCATGAGTGCATTTAAATGGTTTGCAACCGTTAAGCGTGGATTATAAAATCGGAATAGAATGCCTTCCACGTTGAAGCATAATTGACGTTAGTCGTTGTTATGTCTTTCACAAGATCAGCAGCCGGGCCCGTGAGACACGACTTCAAGTATTGTAATTTCATCAAGTCTAAGCCCAAAACATTCTTCAACTGCTGTGAACAGATCTCTAAAACTCTCCCAATTCTCATACTTTCACAAAATGTATGGAGATCTAGCTTAGGGAGTTTGGCGCGCCGCGACGTTGAGTCCTGGAACAAGTTCATTCGCGGATCGACGTGAAGTGGCGTAATGACGAACTCTTTTCGAATTCTGCGCCCAAGATCATGAGGCAATTAAGTTTATCCCCGTATGTAGTTTGCAATTGTGTAAATATTTCGTCTGTTATGTAATAATCGCTGTCTGCCTCATCTTGAGCTATGATTGCAGTGCGAGTCTTATGCGCTTCCAACCAAATTTCATTAATGGCAGCAGGTCGCGACTGAACAATATTATTATTAAGAGTGTTACGGACTCACAAAAACTTTTATTTTAAAAAAAAAAGAAAAAAAAAGTACAATTTTTAGTGTGTAATTTAATATTTAATTTGTAACTATTTTTGAATTTAGTTCGTAAGTTAAAAATATTCTTAAATGTTTTAGTTTGTAATTATATGTATGTTAAGAAACGTTTATAGTATTTAATTTAAAATTCTTATGAATTCAATATATGTATTTATAACTTGTATTTTATAAGATTATCGTAATTCGGTTGAGTATTTATGTAGAATGAAATTTAATAGTTTAAAGTATAATTGTAATCGAGAACTAATGCGATAACAATAAAAACTTTGGATAACATTTCTCACATAATGATATATAGACTCGATATAGTATATATTTTAAATAAAAAAAATAGTTTCTCTGTATCGTCATATCGAATCCCATATAGAAAAGGGAAATGTAACGTGATCTCTCGGACTCTTAAACTTCGGACAAAGCGGCTTCGCGTGCGTCAGCAATTCACTGAATTATAATGTTAAACTATTGTACAGCAGAGATTGGAAATTTACAGATATTCGTATTAAAATAGTAAGTTCACGAAAAATTACTTCGTAATTTTCTATTATGTAAGAAATAAGAATCATAGTTACTAATATTATATAATAGTTTATAGAAACGATCGCGAGCGAACTCTCGCTATAAGCCCAACTATATGTACACATAAGGTACATGTTTGATCCGTGCCGTGACGGGAAAACCGAAGATTTTGCCTTAAAAATAGCTTGTATACGGAATCACATATAAGGTGCACGAATACTTGCTATGGGAAAATCTTGAGGTTTTCAAAAGAGGTAAACAGGTTATGCTTCCTAAAAGCAATGATCCGTGCTGTGACGGGAGCTTCCCAATATTTTCGTTAAAAAAGCTATTTTACGGACTTATATTGAGATAGGTCGTATTCTAGCTTTGAGAAAATGTTGGGAAGTTCGAAATCAGGTGACGTGTTCGGTTTGCCACCTCGGGCTCTCCGACCGTCAGGCTGCACGAGAGTTTAGGCTGCGTTCGGCGAGTGAGGCTTATCGTTCGAAATTTGACCCCATTGAGAGGGGAGTAGAGTTTATAAAAGCGCAGTATGAGCGGTCGGACATTCATTCTTTTTCTGATCTCTGCTTAGCAAGTTCTTGTTTATCATATTTTATTTAATTAAAGTCCATTTTTGAATTTAAATATATTCTGTTATTTTCTATTTGTTATAAACAAACCGCCCAGCGTATTGTCCAAGTACAAAGAGTATCGCGCGACTTCTCTCTTATCCGTGAGCTAATAAGTTTTATTTCCGTTAGGCGGCCATTCTGCACCGCCGTCAATTTTTAAACGCCACGGGCTTCATTGATATCTCGGTCTAACGGGATGCGTGAAAAGTTAAGCCTTTGGTTACTATTATTATGAAGTATAGATTAATCAAAACAGTAATGCCAACGAAAATTTAACGGCGATTTATGCACACTAAATAATACTATTGAATGGATAAGTACTATAATAAGATAAGAAGTATAAAATAAAATAATTATAAATATAGAATGAAATAATTAGAAATATAGACTAAATTGAAGTATACAGCTAAAAAATAGGATAAATTGAACAGAAAATATACATTTAACGCAACATATGACTTCAACACCTCACTCGGACGAATATTCTCACCCGGAGCACGAAAAAATTTTTCGTAATATCCGAACTACAGGTCGCGAGTTCAAATGTGGGTGCATGCAAGGGTGTAGAAGAAGATAAATAAAAACATCAATTATTAAACTTATTTTCTTTATTAATTTATCCGCGAGGCATTAAAAAACCTCCACTTAGTGAGTGGAGGAAAAAGCCAAAACTTTTACGAACTTTACGAATTTTTAGAACACAATCAGTTTACACACGCAATCTGTATACATGTCGGCCGACTTACTTAGTATTTTATCTTATCTTTCACACTTACTATATAGCGCACTATACATACATTAATTGACAGAATGGAAATATCTACCGCAGTGTATAACGCCACGAGTAGTAGTCGCACGGCAGTTGAGGTCGAAAAGGGGAAGCAATATATCGTGATTTCCTGCTGCTCCGTGTAACGGCCCTGGCGTGTCAGAAATGGGTGCAGCCCTCACCAAGAAGACGGCTACTGGATACGGAAAATTCCTCGGAGACTCGGCACGCGCAATCTAAATAGAGCTAAATCCTGTCCCACAGGTTGGCCTGTCAATTCGCACCACAGAAACTTATATAAAATATAGGCATAACAAATATAATTTCTATTTTACTACTAATCACACAGTATACAATAATAATTGATACGCAGAAGGAATAGGCGAGGACCGCGAGGATAACGATTTTTCCGAGACTTGAAAACAGAATGAATAAATTTAGGCCTACTCGTCGCCCGAGGGCACGGAAAGGGAGGGGAGTACCTGGAGCCAGAGCGGTATGCTTTGCGCGGAAGGCAGCATGCGCTCCAAGTTTACTCGTCAGTTCTCATGCTCATTATACTTCGTGCGGGGAGGAATGCAAGTATGCGCCACGTGCACTCTCAGACCGCGCTCCTCTGAGATCGTAAATCAAGGGATTAAAAGAAGACCCAATAGTGCCGTATTCGATTTCGCTGCAACCTGTTTCCCATTCCGTCGCATCAGCTGATAATATTCGCTAATAATCGCTAATATCAAATAATAATCGCTTCTTACAGCTGATAATAATTAACACGAGTATGTGAATTTCCTTAGGCGCTTACAGAACAAGCCCAGTAATTAACATTTTAAGTGAAACAGACATGTTTCCACTATATCTAAGACAAAAGATACTCACCTTAAAATATGCAATACGATTATTATGTTCGCCTATGAATCAAGCCCATTATATCATAAATCAAAAGGTAGATGCCAACAAAGGCGAAGACCAAAATAAATATCTATCATTCAAAACAAAATTAAATATATACTTGAAGGAAATTAACATACAATTCCCAAAAGAGATACCTGAAAATATTAATGATAGCAATAAACTGAAAGATAAATACTACACATTAATTAAAACGCAAGCAAAAGAAATGTGGTCACAACTGTGGAAAGAGAAATCAAATACCATACAACTTTCAAAAATTAAATCAGAGATATCTGGAAAAATTCAGCCATCAATTTTCCAAGAACGGACGAAGTATTAATCAACAGATTACGTATAGGATACAATTAAGATACCAACATTTAATCAACAAAGACAAAAAAGTGAACGTAAGAAATGCAAGAAAGTAGTCGATATGGAACATATTTTACTAGAGTACTCAACATATAAACACGAGAGAAACAAACACAAACTCAGTGCAGATTTCAAACATATACTAAACGTCACAGAACAATGCAAAAACAAAAATTTATAAATGCTACCTATTTTAGAGCAAAAACGGAATATAGTAATGTATACCACGCGTGAAATACTAATTTAACCGTCCAAAATTAAATGAACATAACATTATTGTAAATTATTATTGTAACTATATATATTATAAGGATGTCACATATGAATATTATATATTTAACTGTATATAATCCATAAAACTATAGTCGCTAATACCTATACAAGATGATGCGACATAAAATAAATAAATAAAAAAAGCATATATGTTATTAAATTGATAATACGATATATTTTAACTTTGAGTAGAAAAATAATAAAAATCATATAAATTACATAAATGAAGATCAATACAGAAGGTTACTACTTTTCTGTTAAATCCAGAGTCGCGAGTCATTTCAAAATTTTGTTCATTTAAATGTCTGTTTGCCTGTGTGTATTAAACACATCTTGGAAAATATACACAACATAATTCTATAATTTATTTTTATTCATTCTAGATGCAACTTTGGTAATGGAAAAAATTATAGGTGCATATCCCGCACAACAAATGAACTTTAAATATCATGCTGCAATAGTAGGCAAATATAACACTCAATACCATCGTTTTTTACAATGTAGTTCTGGAATTATTAGTGACTTTTTACTAATAGCTGACGCCGAATGTTTTATGGCTACGTCTGATACATTAAAAAAGTTTACATTTTATGCAGTCGTTGGCGTGGATGTGTTGAGAACACAAAAAAATCTTAAATTAATCGAAACAATCTATCTGTATGAACTGGATAATCTTGATTTCACGTACAAATTAGCAATAAGTAAGGTAAAAAACACAATAATACCAGTAATATTAATGAAAATAACAATATTAATAAAAATAATAGCAAAAATAGTAATAACAGAGATTTTATTATTTCAGTTGGAAGAGAGTTTGTATATTAATGCTAACAATTATTTACAAGCTCTGCAAGTAGCGGAAACATTTGAACGCTTTCACGGAAGGACAGGAATCGTTTCTGGATTTGGAATGAATACATATGAAGAGTTCAATGAAAATCTTTCAGGATCTACAATGATACGTTATTCTTCAGAGCTTACTAGAAGACTGACACAAGCAGAAGTTTATATCGTTAGAGATGAAAATTTCGGAGAATTATATAATAGTACTGGTTCTGTTGAATCCAATTGCCGTACAAAAATGCATCCTTTAACTGAACTTTGTGGTAGGATACTACCAGATGAACTATATGAACACCGAGGGATTTGTACGGTAAGTCTATTGGGGATACAATAAATAATCAAAACATATTAATGAAATTGAACGAGTACGGTACTTATGGAACTGAAACGAGTACGGTAATTATAAAAACCAAAGTCACAAATTTATTAATAATTATTTTGAAATCGAATATTTTTTTATATCCGGGTTAACATCCCTAATTACTTGCGTACTAGCGAGTATTAATAAAATTGTTTAAGAATATGTGGATTTCCAACTAGACTGAATTTCAACGGGAACCGAGTTCAAACTGTAGATAGTTGAAACGTTCGGATATCATGTTCGAATAGATTCAATTCTGAACTTCGAATTCTACTAACTTGATCATTAAGGCTCTTCAATTTAAGGCTCTTCAATTCAATATTCTGTTATTAAACGATTCGAATAGTCTCAATTGACCGAATATTCAAATTATCATAACGTGCTTTTGCATTTATATATTTACAGAACTGTTAAACGGTAATCCTGTACGATCACTACGAGCAATGACGTTACCGCTCCTCTTCAGCAGGTCTAGCGTGACACGACGATTGTTCTGCGCACTTTTCGACCAAGAGTTTCTTGAATCACTCGAATCTTATTTAAGACTTGGTCGTATTAAGTACATTAAAGTACACTTAGCCGTAGTCGCTTCATTTCACTCTAATTTGCATTGCACGTACACTTACTATGCCTGTACTTAGAGCTTGCTCTTTCCCTTCGGTTTCATGCCTTCTTCCATTGTCAGATTCGGCTACTGTTGATATATGTAGAGCGTCTCTCCCTCTCTCTCGCACATGCCTCTCATTTAGACCATCATAATAAATATATTTATAATATTCAATGAGTTCAATGACAGCTTCTCCTACGGGCATTTTTCTATTGAAACACGTAATAACAAATTAATACCTTTTCTATTTCCAAGCTACTGTACCCTTTTTTAATAGTATAGTTAAGTTGGAGTGAGGATCAATTGTCTTATGTTATAAAACCATATGTTTATTATGTGTGAATGCAATATATTTCTGTAGTGTTTTTGTCTATCTCGTACTAATAAATTTGTACTAATCAGCTCTTTTCAAATTTTACAGGCCGATACTGGTTCTCCACTTGTTGTTGGTGGTAATAAACTGATAGGAATCGTTACCGAGTTCGATATAGAATGTGATGATACTCTAAATGGGTCAGTATATACGAAAGTAGGAAAGTACAAAGATTTTATTGAAGGACTAAAAACAGGAAACCATATAGTAGGTACCGTCGGTTATATGAACAATCCATTCGATCCTAAGCGTCGACCAAAAAAAAAAGGCGGTGCTTCGAGTTCAAATTAATGTAATTATACACCGTCTATTGAAATTTGTAACATACGCTCAAATAAATATTATTCATAAATATTTTTATTATATCAACAAGCATATTCGCGCTCTGAAGGCAAGTGTGACTAATTGACTAAGTGTGAATATTCCTACTAGCATCTCCCATTTCACTTTCGTTCGAATTAATAATTTAACCAATCTATTAAACAATTCAATACTATATATGTAAAAATATTCTATGTGCAAATCTATATTCCTACAAATAACTTTTCGGACAGTAGAATACGGCGTCCAGGTATCTCGGAACGACTTCTATGGAAAGATACGTGTTTGGATAGTAGAACAGACTGTCAAGGCGTCTTGGATGACTTCTGCGGAGAGTTTTTTATTTTATCACTCAACAACTGGACATCGTATTCTATTACCCGAACATAAAATTACAATATTTTTTCTGTAGATGTCGTATGTATCATATATATATATATATACATCATACATACGACTTTATTTAAAACAGTCAATATTCAACATATTTGTACTTATGTCGACTGTTAACTGAATTAAATTAATAAATAAATAATAAATTTTGTCGGTCTTACAGACTTTATAATATAATAGATTAACTAAAATAATGACAGTGAGATTGTTCCTTTTTATAGTCACCCCTATTATTTTATTTTATTCTTAATGTTATTTACATTTTTAATTTTTAATTTTTAATCTAATTTATTGTAGTAATAATTTCTATTACAGATTCTTCGAGGGTGACTATCAGCAATGACAGTCTGACTGTCTTTGGTTTAGTTTATATATAAATTATATGTAAATTCTATATTATAAAATAAATAATAAGGTATTATATTATAAAGACTGTAAGACCGATAAAAATATTTATTAATTTAATGAAAATAGTGCTTTTATAACTAAGTTATTGACAAAATTCACATTTTTCATTCTAAAATTTTTGCAATTATAGTCATGATAGTTGATTCCGTTTTTAATATCTACTAACTACTGATAAAGATTAGATTCGTTTAATAGTTTTTGTCAAATCTGAATTGTACTAATTAAATAATAAATAAAGTAATTATATAGTGATTATGTAGTCAATTTCGTTTCATTATTTTTACAAAATCGTATTATCTAAATGATATTTGTATAATATAATAAACTAAATGATAATTGTCTTTGAACTTACTTTCTACTAGAGTATAAAATAAGGTAAATATAGTGTATTCTAATTCCTTCTCATTTGAAACCTCTTCTCTTTAATGTATTACATTTATATAAATGTATATAAGATCTTGTAATGATTATTTTAGTGATAGTACCAATGGGATCCACTTCTTTATCAAATAGTAAAAATATAATAATCACAACGGTATTAAAATGACATTTCAGAAATATTAATAAATATTTTCATTGGTCTTACAATCCAATTGAATCAATCGAAAATAATACGTAATAATACCAATATATATTTATAATAATATTAATACATCAATATATAAAAATAATAAAAATGAAAATAAAATTAAAAATTATACTAACAGTCAGACTGCCCATGTAGACAGTCACCCCCGTAGACTAATCTGAAAATAAAATATTAGCTGAAAAAATTTTTTGTTAGTAAAGTGCGATCTGACTCCCCACTACCCTTACCTAGTTGAAGACGTATTCCAATGTTTCAAGCTCGCTACGGCTCCTCACCAGGGACTAAACTGAATCTTATATTCTAATCTATATATACTATAAATTAAATTTAAATTCCCCCTCCACACAAATTGTTCAAAACCAATCAATTTAATAAGGAATGATAAATGTTGTCCAATTTACTAGATTCTAACATTAAATTCACATTAATTAATAAATATTTTTTCTTGGTCTTACAGTCCAATCAATTCAATCTAAAAATAAAATAAAAATAAAAATAGAAATAAAAATAAAAATAAAAAATAATAAAAAAAAAAGAAAAACAAAAAAAAAAAATAAAATAAAACTTAAAAATAAAAATTAAATTAAAAATTAAATTAAAATTATAATGATAGTCAGACTGTCCTTGTTTACATTCACCCCCGTAGACTAATCTGAAAATAAAATATTAGCTGAAAAAATTCTTTGTTAGGAAAGTGCAGTCTGACTGTCCCCAACACCCTTAACTAATTGAAGACTTGTCCAACGTTTCGAGCTCGCTACGGCTCCTCATCAGGGACTAATCTAAACCTTATATTCTAATCTATATATACCCATCCCCACCACCAAATTTAGTAAATTAAATAGAAATTCCCCCTCTATACAAATTGTCCAAAACCAATCAATTTAATAAGGAATGATAAACACTGTCCAATCTACCAGACTCTAACATTAAATTCACATTATTTCGATTCCTGGAAATGTGAATACTTTCAAGACTCTCCCGTTTATACTTATTATTAATACCATGTTCCAAAATATCCACAATCACAAAATCAAAAGAATGTAAAAACTTTAAACAATGCTCTTTTAAACCAGAAGTAAGATGTGAGCTACGTAAACTATATTTATGCTCATAAATTCTCTTTTTTAAATATCTACCTGTTTGTCCAATATAGTATTTATCACAATCCATGCAATTAATCTTGTAAACAACTCCTGATTTTAAGCATAAATCATCCTTATCTTTGCAATTATTAAACAATCCACTCAAATTATTGCTATTTTTAAAGAAAATTTGAATGTTATATTTCCGAAATTTCTTTTTATTCTTTCAGACAATCCTCGAACATATGGCAAGACAATAATTTTGCCTCCGTTAACATCAATTCCTGCACTATGTCTATTTTCGGTATTATAAATGTCAAACAATCTCTCAGCAATTAATCTATTAATAAATTGAATTAGATAACCATTATTAATGAAAGTCTCTCTTACTATCTGTAAATTATTTTGTGTAAAATCTTTATGAAACAATTTAATTGCTCTGTCAATGACACCTTTTAATGCTCCAATTTTGTTTCCGAATTGGTGGTGTGAATTAAAATATACCTACCTGACCAAGTAGGCTTTCTGTACCAATTAAGTTTTACCTTATTATTACTACATCTAATTACATTAATGTCCAGAAAACTTAACTGACTATTAACTTCAACCTCCCTTGTAAATTTAATTCTATCATGTACAGAATTGAAAATATCCACTATTTCATCCACAAAAACTTCTGGAACAATTGTAAAGATATCATCAACATATCTCTTAAATATCATTGGTTCAAAAAGCAATTTGGACAAGGCTAGACTTTCCAACTTTTCCGTAACTAAATTAGCTATAACCGGTGACAAAGGCGACCCCATTGGACATCCGTATTTTTGTTCATAAAATTTATTATCAAATGAAAAAATTGTGTTATGAAAAACCAAATTAATTGCTTTAATAAATTCATTCATTGTTAATTTTGTATGCAAATTAATTTCATTCCACTTTTCCTGTATAATATCATTTAACAACTTTAAAGGTACATTTGTAAACAAAGATACTACATCCAATGAAATCATCTTGTAGTTTTTCAGAATAACAATATCTTTCATTTCATTGTAAAAACACCAACTATCCTTAATGTAAGAACTAGTTCTTCCAACTATCTTAACCAATATATTAGACAAAAATCTAGCAATATTATAAGTTGGGAAACCTATGGAAGATATTATTATTCTAAATGTCAGATTTTCTTTATGAATCTTGGGAAGCCCATAACATTTTGCTACAGTTCCATTTTCACATTTTAAATACTTATATGTAGTATCATTTATGTATTCATTTCTTTTCCAATTATTTAATAACTCTTTCAAATTATTTTGTAGCTTAATGATATGTGGATTACCAATCTTCAAATAAGTACTATCATCATTTAATATATTATTTTATACAATTTATATAATCAATTTTATTGGAAGCTACAGTTTCATTAAATTTGTCGGCCTTTTGGAAGATTATATTAGGGTTATTTTTCAAAAAATTCTTCGCGGTAATTAAATCATGTATAAACTTACTATTTAAAAAATTATCAAATTTATTTTCTCTTTTAAAATTACTAATGACATTAACTAAAGATGCCCTACATTCCTTTTTCACTTCATCATTTAAACCAAAAAGATTACTTTCAACCTCCGCGATGATTTCTTTGATCGGGAGATTATTTTTATAATATAATATTCCATGTTTGGCACCTTTAGACATTATGTTTATTACTTCATTTGGTATCTCCTTGTCAGTTAGATTCCTAAACCAATTTTTATTGTTTGCATTATTAATCTGATAGCTTTGAAATTGTTTTTTATTTCTTAAACATTCAAATTTCCTTTTGAATGTTTGTCTATTAATATTAATAGAAATGATGAAGTGAAAAAGGAATGTAGAGCATCTTTAGTTAATGGCATTAGTAATTTTAAAAGAGAAAATAAATTTGATAATTTTTTAAATAGTAATTTTATACATGATTTAATTACCGCGAAGAATTTTTTGAAAAATAACCCTAATATAATCTTCCAAAAAGCCGACAATGGTAATGTAACTGTAGCTTCCAATAAAATTGATTACATAAATTGCACATGCAATTAATCTTGTAAACAACTCCTGATTTTAAGCATAAATCATCCCTATTTTTGCAATTATTAAACAATCTACTCAAATTATTGCTATTTTTAAAAAAAATTTGAATGTTATATTTCCCAAAATTTCTTTTAATTCTTTCAGACAATCCTCTAACATATGGCAAGACAATAAGTTTTCCTCCGTTAACATCAATTCCTGCACTATGTCTATTTTCGGTATTATAAATGTCAAACAATCTCTCAACAATTAATCTATTAATAAATTCAATTGGATATCCATTATTAATGAAAGTTGCTAAGCTGGAAAAAGGATGCCAATTTTACCGAAAGTGCCAGTATGCTTGCCAGATAAAAAAAGAAGAATTTTCTGTGGCGTATTATGACCGGTGATGAAAAGTGGATCTACTATGATACTCCTAAGCGCAAAAAATCAGGGTGGGCTCAGGCCAATCGTCTACATCGACACAAAACCGGAACATCCTCAGCCAAAAGGTATTGACATGTATTTGGTGGGACCCACAGAGTGTACCATAGTACAAGCTGCTAAACCGAATCAAACCGAATCACTGCCAAGGTATACAAACGCCAACTGAATGATTTGCAACAGGAATTAATCGAACATAGATCAGCAATCGCGAGAAATATGCGCAAATTCATTCTCTTGCATAACGACGCTCGGCGACATATTCCGAAAACCGTAAAAATGGCGCTGTCGGGGAGCTAGAATGGGAAGTTTAGCCGTACCCAGCGTATTCGCCAAACATAGCGCCTTCTGATTACCACCTATTCAAATCGATGCAGCACGACTTCGTTGATACACAATTCCGACATGATCAAGAAGTACGAGAATTTGTGGATGATTGGACCGCCTAGAAACCGCCATCGTGCTTTCGCCATGGTATTACTATATTCACAAAAAGATGGAAAAAATAGTAAAAAATGACGGAAAATATTTTTATTAAGCTAACGTGTATCCATTTTCTATCATAAATGTTCTTTTCCAATGAAAAAGAGGTCGTTAACTAAATTCCCCTGCTAATACTACTGGGTACAAATATGACTAAGACTTTATTTATAATTTTTGAAATCTTTATTTATTCTTCTAAGTCTAATTCATCCCCTTCAAAATAATTTCCCCCGGATGCAATGCAACAATGCCAACACTTTTTCAACGAGATGAATCTGACAGTATTACCAACTTAAAAATAAAAACATTTGTCTGAATCGATCAATCCGGGAAGTTTGAATTGAAAATTCTCATATTTATACACAGTAGTATTATCTATTAAAAATGTAAAACTGATAAAAATATTTATTAATTTAATTATGTAATAGAACAAAATTTTCTTCAATTTTTTGCATTTTTATTATTATTATATATTTTATTATTATTATATGTTTTATTATATATATATATATATATATATATATATATATATATATATATATACCTTTTAGGTTGTCAAATATCTCCCGTCCGCCTTTTTGTCTTTGAATTTCGCGGCTATGTACAAAGCGCTACAGAGCTCGTATCTGGCAATAATATACAACATATAAAAGGTCTTGATAGAACGTGTAAAACGAGGCTATGCATAATTAGTTTGGATATTGTGTTCAGAAGTTATAGATGTATAAACATGGAGTTCACTAATGCCGAAATTCGCGCTATTTTAAAGTTTTTCTTTGTCAAAGGCAAATCCGCTAGAAAAACGTTCCGTGAGATTAATGGTGTTTTGGGGAATGGCACGCTATCACTTCGAACCGCAGAAGAATGTTTTCGACGATTCAGAACCGGTGAAAATGACACCATGGATAAGCCAGCCGGTGGAAGACCTGTGTCGATGAAAACTGATAATCATGGAATTTATCGAGTTAAACCGGCATGTGGCATTTCATAACATCGTCCAGGAGAAGAGAGTTAGTCACCAAATCATATTAAGCCATGTGCAGAAGGCTGGATACCAAAAACAGCTTAATGTTTGGGTGCCGCATGATTTAACGCAAAAAAAACCTCCTGGGCCAAATCAACGCTTGCGATGTACTGCTGAAATGGAACGAACTCGACCTATTTTTGAAGCGGATGGTAACTGGCGACGAAAAATAGACCACATACGACAATATCAAGTAAAAACGGTCGTGGTCCAAGGCCGGTGGACCATCCCAAACAGTGGCCAAGTCGAGATTGACGGCCAGGAAGGTTTGGCTGTGTGTTTGTTGGGATTGGAAGGAAATCATCCACTATGAGCTGCCACCATATAGCCAGACGCTTAATTCTACCATCTACTATGTATATATCGTCGGTATATTTCACGATCCATTTATTTCGGCGTTCGGCTTCATGCGTATACGCTAACCATCGCTAACTCTTTCCTTCCACTATACTGACCTTCCCACTATCTGCCTTCGGCACGTGAATAATTCCACCTGCTCGGCCGATAGTCGTTAAGGTAGAGGAGATGATACAGGAGGTTGATGGCCGTCTCTCTCTTTCCCTCTCTCTCTCTCTCTCTCTCTCTCTCTTTCTCTCTCGTCTGGAATGATGGGAATTGAGAACAATATTAGCCAGGAGAGGAGAGAAAAGCAGGTTCGCACCTAGCGTGTCTTAGGAATGACGGCAACTACCGGTCGGTTTTAGATTTTCGTCTTTTATCTGCCCCATCTCTTCTCACTTACTCTCTCTCTCTCTCTCTCTTTCTTTCTTTTTCTTTCTTTCTCTCTTTATCACTTTCTGTGTACCTGTTCGATTTTCTCTTTTTCATATTGCATCTCTTTCGCGCCACTTTATTGTCACCCACGAGACTCACAAGGTTTGTTTTAGCTTGTGAGGTCAAGAGATCTGCATATCTATTGCCGACGCATCAGTCGGAACGCGTTCGAACTTTCGAGTGGAGACTTATCACATGTAATGCATCATTTCAATTTCACGTGTCTCGACAGACAAATGATCGCTTGTCATTGTCACCCGCTTCACGGAGAGATTTTTCTTGTCTTCGATGTAAAGTAGGGACGGAATTTTCAAACTTTTACTCTTTTACTTGTTTTTCTGGTACTACTTTACTGCAGCCCCTCTCTCTCTCTCTCTCTCTCTCTCTCTCTCCATTTCCTGCTATTTCCCTCTACTTCCTCCCTTTCTTTTTATCTATATGTGCCCTATTTCTATCTCTATTTCTGTTTTTTTATTGGGGGACAAGACTTTCAGTGTATTATCCGTTTACTTATCGAATTTTGAAACCATTTTTGATACATATACTTTATTCATCGATAAGAAAATAATTTACACTGCTATTGCTCTTCTCGTACTCTTATGAAATAATTTGATTGACTTTCAGGTTATGTAAACATTTTTTTATGTCAGCTTCTATATTTTATATTATAAGATCATACAGACGTTCCCACGGAAGTTAAGAACAATATACAATGCAGTATTGCGATGAAAACTAGTATATTTAACTACATTATATTTCGTATATATACACGCGATTAGCTACGAAAAATAGAAGAACTTAGTTCCTATAGTTTTGAAAATTGCCATTTTTGCTAATCTTCTTGTAAAAATTTTTTAGTTTTTCAATTAGTCTTTACTGAGACTGCTTGACAAATAATAATTTTCATTGCAAACGTTGATCTAAAAGTATACCCAGCCTTGAAAATTGTTAAGAAAAATTCCTTGCCATACTTTAATGCAGTCTTTCAATGAGCTTTAAGCGTTGCATTATACGAAAGGCAAATGCATGTGAACGTAAAATTTTGTGAGTTTGTATCTACGAACTACAAAAGTTAATATTCAAAAATGATCTTGACATGAAAAGAGCCATCAGTTGTTTCATTAATAAAATATTGAATGAACTATTTTCACGAATAATGCAGTTCTGGAATGATATTCAGAAATATTTTTACTTTTTTCACACAATGTATGTCAATAAGTTCTTATATAATTAGAAAGGAGACTAATTGTTTCTTTAGACTTTGTAGATCTAATTTTGTTTCAGAAGAAGTTTAATAATTGTTACATTTAACATAATACATATTTCATAAGGCCAAAATTATACAATAATATAAAATATAAATTAGAAAAAACTAACATAAGAAAGGTTATTGACATACATATATACAATGCGTACGATTTTGCAGTATACGAATTTCCAGATTTTTTTATTTCTGCAATATGTCGTCGTTTTAATATTATACTGTCGAGTAATATACCATGAATTGAAATAAAATATAAAACTATTCTATTGTACACAAAATACAAAAACTCATGAAGATTTTTAATAAACTCCATGCTGTGCTTATCTAGTGTATTATTCTTAGTAGTTAATTGAAACTGTAATAATTCTAAGTCAAACGTTGATTGCTTTATTCATAGTCAGAAGATTTAAGAAAAATCTTGTTTCAATATTCAATACATATTGTCGCGTCCTGCGACGTTATGAACAAAAAAAAATATATATATATATATATATATATATGTATAAGTATATATATATAGACACGTATATTGAACTAATTTTCATGGCTTGGTACAAGCGCCTTTTTCTTATCGCCGAGAGTAACCGGACACCCTGTTGTCGAAAACTGAGCGTCGACGCTGACCTCGGAGGAAAGTTCCCGATCATCACCGAATATTAACTGTCGAATTTCTCATTACAATCGAAGTTAATATTAAATTTGTAATTTTTAAAATTAAAAAAGAACGTAGAGACTAAATCATAAATTAAAGGATAGTATGCCATCAATACATATGCATGTGCACGTACTTTTGTTTTGATAAATTAATTATTATGTTAAGTATGATTAATAAAATATTAATTATTATAAGTAGAATGATGGATTAACAAACTTTTAAATATATATTAGAGTACGATATAAAGATCAGTTTAATAATTGTAAAATGTAGAACAAACCAAACAATTTAGATTAATAATGTTAGTCCAATTACGATATTATGCTAATAGAATGTTAATAACAATATACTAAGTTAACAGAATGTTAATAACAATATACTTGTAAAATATATAAAATAAATCGAATAATAGATTAAGCGATTCCTAACTTATAGTATAAAAATTACTTTGGTTAATAATAAAAGATTACGTAAATAATTATAATGTAAAACAAAACCGAAACATTAAGATTAATAATATTAGTTCAGAGTGTTAGTAGTTATATACTTTATAAGATACGTAAAATAAATTAAATAATAGAGTAAGAGTTCTAACTTATGATATAAAGATTAGTTTAGCTAATAAAATAAGAGATTATATAAAATTAATAATTATAAACGTAACAAACGGTTAAGGTATTAATTAAAGATCGTATTTTATAATGTCGCTATAAGTTTGTTGTTCATGATCATAGCAGATGCGTTATATTTAATAATTAAATATTGTAAGAAAGCGAACGAAGGAGTTTATATTATAAATGAAATTTGATCCCTTCATTGGCTTTCCCTACGACTGCTCAGATGAATTTCCACGAAAATTTTGGACAGCCTTTTTTACTTTGTCCGGACCACATATAAATAGGAGTCGGACGAAGCGTAAACTCACTGCCGGCCGGGACTTCAACTAGGTCAGATCGATCCGGTAGTTATAACCCTTAGAATTTTTGCGACCTTTTTCGGACTTAGAATTTTTCGGCATTTTTCGGACTTAGAATTTTTCCAACTTTTTCGGACTTAGAATTTTTTCGACATTTTTTGGACTTAGAAAATTTTCGGCATTTTTCGGACTTAGAATTTTTCCGACATTTTCGGACTTAGAAATTTTTCGGCATTTTCGGACTTAGGATTGTTCTGACCTAGATATTTTTTTCGCGATTTTTAACTTTGAAACGTTTTGTATTTTTCAGACTTTGAAATTTTCGTGTTTCTCGAACTTCATCTTGTACGTGTTAACTAACTTTGTATACCCGACTTATATCTAAGTTATTTTTATATATTATACGGTTGTATAAGAAGTACTTCAGAAAAGTAAATAAATAGTAAGTAATCAACAATATTTATCGTTTATCCTTATTAACATTATTTATCCGTAATCTCCACTAAACCTAATCGCGCTACCTATATATATCTGTTACTTGTATCTTCTCTGCGTAGGCTAAACGGGTGGGACTCTAGCAGTCCTGTACACGGAAGCCACTCCACTAACTCTTCTGAGTAGGCTAAACGGGTGGGACTCTAGCAGTCCTGTACACGGAAGCCACTCCACTGATTTTTCTGAGTAGGCTAAACGGGTGGGACTCTAGCAGTCCTGTACACGGAAGCCACTCCACTGATTTTTCTGAGTAGGCTAAACGGGTGGGACTCTAGCAGTCCTGTACACGGAATCCACTCCTCTAACTCTTCTGAGTAGGCTAAACGGGTGGGATTCTAGCAGTCCTGTACACGGAAGCCACTCCACTGATTTTTCTGAGTAGGCTAAACGGGTGGGACTCTAGCAGTCCTGTACACGGAAGCCACTCCACTGATTTTTCTGAGTAGGCTAAACGGGTGGGACTCTAGCAGTCCTGTACACGGAAGCCACTCCTATATTTTTCTGAGTAGGCTAAACGGGTGGGGTGCTAGCAGTCCTGTACACGGAAGCCACTCCTGTATTTTCGGGAGTAGGCTAAACGGGTGGGACACTAGCAATCCTGTACACGGAAGCCACTCCTGTATTTTCTGAGCAGGCTAAACGGGTGGGACTCTAGCAGTCCTGTACACGGAAGCCGCTCTGGTAGTTTTGCTGAGTAGGCTAGACGGGTGGAACTCTCGTAGTTCTGTACACGGAAGCCACTCCTTTTCGTCGCAGTAGATAAGACTGGGGAAAAGAATCTTAGTACGGGAACATATAGAAGTCAAGTTATGAAGTAGGTAGTAACTCGCGATTTACAGATCGGCCAAGACTGCCTAGGTTCGGTCTCCATCTAAAACGCGTACACCTCGGCTCACCGGCCCCACATCCCTGGCTAGTAGTCGAGAGACTAGGCCAAAAATAGGGGCAAATTACGGACCGGTCTTTCGCGGAAACAAATCGTCGCGCATAGAACCGGGTGGGCACTCGTCATTATATATGACTATGTATATATAGTGCGGGACGTCACAATATTGAAACATTCAATATTGTTCTATCTAAATTTCTATGAGTTTATTTATATATTAGAAATAGTTTGTTTATATATATATATATATATATATATAAATATATATATATATATATATATTTATAAACTATTTCTTTTCATATTCGCACATTCATAGAAATTTAGATAGAACAATATTGAATGTTTCAATATATATTGAATATTGAAACAAGACTTTTCTTAAATATTCTGACTATGAATAAAGCAATCAACATTTGACTTAAAATTATTACAGTGTCAATTAACTACTAAGAATAATACACTAGTATATAGCTTTGATATTTCTTTATATAATTATATATAGTTATAAATTATACTACGGAAAATGTTTAGTTTTAAGATTGAAAAAATAACATAAATAAGATATTAATGTAATACGATATTCGCGAGATAATAATATAAGGGAGAAATGTATATACGATCTTCTCGAAGAAAACGGCGCCACACAAATAAAAAAAAGAGAACTGTTTATAACTGATATGTAAGTATATACGAGATATCGAGTAACTCTCGACGAAATCATCGCTGGAAATTTTAAATCTTATTCAATAATTTATAATTTGAAATTTTGAATTGAACTTTGAATGATTTGATTTAATTGAGTTTAAAGTTAAGTAATTATTGAAGTCAGAATCGACGGTAAACCTTCGTTAAAGGCCATAAAATTGTATACAACTAAGGTATACACTTGATCCGTACCATGACGGGTAAAACCGAAGATTTTCCTGTAGACTGACTTTTATATGATTTACAACTAAGGTAATCAAATACTAGTCGGAGGAAAATCTTGAGATTTTACGAAAGAGATTTAACTGGTTATGCTTCCATAAAAGCAATTGATCCCAACTGTGGCGGAAAATTCAGAAATTTTCTTTCTAATAGCTCATCTACAGATTCACAAATAAGGTGACTGTATTTTAGCTTTAAGAACATTTCGAGAATTTTGAAAAAAGTATGGACGATTACAGATTACCACCTCGGGTTCTCTGACCGTCCGGGTGCGCAAAGTGTTTAGGCTTCGATCGACGAATGGGGCTTTTTGCCCGAAATTTCACCCGCGTTAAGAAGGACTACAAGTCTATAGAGGCCGCTATGTGAGCGTAGAAAGTTTATTCGTGTCTCGTCTGTACTAAGGTGATGGTCATTTGTATTTGTCTTTCAGTTATTATATATTAAAATTCAATTTAGCTAATACATTTTTAAACTTTTATTATTTTTAAACCTCCGAGTAAATAGTATATTAGATTACTAGTTCTAATAATTTTACTCAAAACATTTCTGAGTTATCTGATGATTTTACAATACCAAACGTTACAAACTCAAATTAAAGACTAATTCTAAAAATTAAAATAGATAAATACAAACGAAACGTACTTATATTTTTTACAATGATGATTTCATTTGTTTGATTTGGTTTATATATTTACTCTATGTCTTGAGCTAGTACTTTTTCGTGAAGGTAAATTTAGGACGGGCGTACTAGTGCGGAAAAGGGGGAGCTATACCACCAAAACCATCTCCATCCCATATTGTTCGACGTTTGCGGCTCGGCCAAGGGTCTTGCTTTACCATATCTCTTGTCCATAGCATTCTCAATTTGTCCCATGTTCTCTTGTGCCTCCTACATCCGCTGAACATTCGCCTTACAGTAACAAAAAAAAGAAGAAAAAAAAAATTATACACATATAGAGAGAGATAGAAATGAAGATCTAGATACTAAGGAATAAAGCCAGATAGAGAGACAGAGAGACATAGAGATAAATCGATGCGGACAGTCAGATACATGCAGAAGAAGATAGACATAGAGAGAAAGAGAAAGATAAGTAAACAAGGAGCGAGAGAGAGGTCAGGAGAGAGACACAACATAACCTCGAAACGGGGAAGTGATGTTATAATATTCGGAAGGTAGACATGAGAAGGAATATTAGGCTAAATAAACTAAAGAATAATGCATACGTGGCGGAGATCCGGAAGCCACGCAGACGCCGCAAGTTGGAAATAGAAGATCGAAAATACGTGGCCGCACTAGGTTATATGCGGCATACCGGACGTGGCACGGGCTGCTGTCGCAACCAACACGAGGAAGCAGCACGCTGAGAAAAAATACCGCAACAAAGAGATACACACCGAGCTCAGCAGCATCAGCTCAACAATGGAGGAAGGGCGCTTGGAAACGCTGAAAAACACAGAAGAATTAGTAAGAGCCGGAGAGATACGGCGTGCGCCGTCCGCACAGCAGGGTGCCGCACTAGAAGTAGCAGCCAGCAAGAAGACGGAAGCCGCCGTGGAGAAGATGCGGTCGACAGCGCCACCGCTCGCAGCGGCGCCGCACCGAACTACCCGATTGGGATATATATATATATATATATATATATATATATATATATACATATACTCCCCGGGTTAATTCAAACTTGGCGCGCGGCGCAAATCATGAAACGAAATGTTGCCGACGGACAATGTCGGTCGTAACTGTATTAATGATACGGAAGAGCCTAGGATTGGCGTACATCGGAGAAGAAGGATGCGAAAGTAGCGCGGAAGTTGGAAGTTTGCGACGTGTGCGGGAAAGAGTGTTCGTGACGAAAACAAGGGCCCAGGCTGATCAGTGCAAGTTTGTGCGCGTCCTCAGGACTTTCGCTTTTTCTCTGTTCGCGCTCTTTCTCTCTCTCTCTCTCTCTCTCTCTCAAGGGAGTCACCGCGGAAGACTTGGAAGGAAGCAGCAGCGAGCGCACGAGGGGACGCCCTCGTATATATCGGTAGCGAGTGAGTGGGCCTGCGCGCCCTTAAATTTAAATAATTATCTGTAATTTGTGCGAGCGGGGGGGATATCGGCGTAGTTATTTTTTTTCTTTTATCTGTTATATGGAAAATAAAAGACACATACAATTTAATATATAATAAGAGTAAGATATAATATGATATGTAATATATAATATATACTATAAAATACGAAATTAAACTAAAGCAGGAGTAAGAAGAAGTAAGTAAAAGTATGTAACGAGCGGAAAGTTGCACCTCGTTACAGTTGAAGTATTGTCTATAAAATATATATTGATGACATCTTTACAATTACGTCAGAACATTGTATAGATAAAATGGTTGATGTTTTTAATTCATCCATAATAGAATTAAATTTACAAAAGGAATAGAATTACACAATAAATAAAGTTGTTGGAGGTCAATGTTACTAGAGTTAGTAATAACAGAGTAAAATTAGATTGGTATAAAAAAGCTACATGAACAGGTAGATTATTAAATTTTAACTCAAACTATCAGTTTGAAAATAAGATAATTACTATAAAGGAGTCATTGACAGAGCAATCAAATTATCACATAAAGATTTTATAAAAGTTAATTTAAAATTAATTAAAGAGATATTCATTAATAATGATTATCCAGTAAACCTTATAGATAAAGTGATTACGGAGAGAGTGAATCAGATCTACATTAATAGCCGAGAACATAACATAAAAGACAAAAAAAATCATAATAAAATCGTAGTATTGTCTTATGTAAAAGGTTTCACAGAAAAAATTAGAAGTACTTTCAAAACACATAATATTCAAGTTTACTTTGAAAATAATAATAATATAAGAAACCTGTTTAATAATTGTAAAGATAAGAATGATAAATGTTAAAAGAAGAAGTAGTATACAAAATAAATTGTAAAAGTTGTGATAAATATTAGATTGAACAAATGGGTAGATAGCTAAAACAAAGAATGTTGGAGCATCAGTACAGCTTATAAAACAAGAATGGTACTTCCGGGCTAAAGGAACATAGTTTTTACACTTGTTACATTCTTTCGATTTTGAAAATGTAAATATTTTAGAACAAGGTATTAAAAGTCGATATGAAAGAGAAGGTCTTGAAATTATACATATTTTAAAAAATCGCAATAATGTAAATTTAATGTGATTGTAAACAAGGACATTCTGAGTGTCATTAGATTAGTATAATATATTATACTAATATATTATAAAGGCTGTAAGATTGATGAAAATATTTATTAATTTAATTCAGAACAGTTGACCTAAGTACAATTTTTAATTTTTAATATTAATTTTTTTTAAATAATAATTTGAACTATTAATATATAGAATAAGTTTTATTTAACCAGTTTTCTATATTATATTATGACTGAATTGAAATATAGAGAACAACATACTATTGAAAATGAGCAAAGATTAAAATTTAAGTCGAGTAAAAATCTTGGTTGAAAAATTGATTTTATCCTGCTAAAAACGAATAAAAATAAATATTTCCTATAACTCCTTAATATTCCTTAAATATTTTCTTCTTAAATGTAAGTTCTAGCAGTACCTGGAAAACTTTTCCATGCTACAAGCTTTTACAAAATATATTAGTTTTCCGAATTTTTTCATTTTTTTAACCAAATATACACTAAACTAATTTATTAAAAAGTTATGTTATTTTGGTATCCTAACTTACAAGTACTTATTTTTTATCAATCTTATGAAAAAGGCGTGGAAGAATTACAATATTGAAATAAAAATCTCGAATATTTTTGCCCAGTACAAATGATACTATATATAGAAAATTTATATAATACAAAATCATCTAAGTATCCTTAATCTTAACAATTTAACTATTGTATTAAGATAACGAAACAATATTGCATTATCGGAATTCAACAATTTTTTTGTAAAAATTAAAATATTTTTTTAAAGTATTTTAAATTTAAAATACTCTCCAGAAATCGATCGAAAATTGTCAACATCTAGAAAATGATCACTGTTTCTAATAAGTTTTATATGATTCATGATAAATTAATAAAGTTTAATTAAAATTAATTTAAAATTAAGGGTAAAACTAATAATGTTCTCTATGAATTATGGTATTTTTTAAATCTGTATAGTCTATGATTAAATTACTGATGGTAGTTTTTACTAAAAAATTTTTCTCAGATACCCGTATTTTAATCTTTTAAGCCTTTACCTATAAATTACCAAGGACAATGATAATACCTACAGCAAATACACATATATATTCATGCACAAGTATTAAATAATTGGCTCATCATAGGACAATCTGCGCTATGTAGATCAAGACATACGAATCTGACGACAAGCTAAGGTTGACGAATCTCCATCGAATCAACCCTTCGAATGAACTATCACTAATACTGTCGGTTTCTTCATCGTAGAGGTGCATTAGGTTTTTATATGTTAAAGCATACCTGGTTGATAATATTTTTTGAACAGATATACATGAGCATTTGTGCGAGTCCCGAGCTTTTGTCCTCGGTAAAATTACTCGCGTAAAAGTGTATGCGAGATTCCCTTCCTGCTTTTTCAACTCTCCGTCTCTCACTCTCTTTTCCAACATGTTCGCTGAAGCTTAATGAAAAGAACAATACACCTTTTAATTCTAATGAAATTATGTAATGATGAGTTTTACGATGATAATTAATTAAAAAGATCATGCTATATACTTATCTCAAGAAACGTTTAATAAAAGTTAGTATTTTGTTTAATTTTTGTATGCACAAATTATAAAATAACATCTACGTCATTGTGCTTATACTATATAGTATCAAACATTATATTTATAAATTATTAATTATATGTATACTATATAATTTATATTATATATAGTATGCTATATATAAATATAATTTATATGATTTATACTATGGTATCCTATACCCTTGTATTCTCTATGAAAAAAAAAATTGTTTTTCGAAATTTCTATGGTGAGTACATTAATTTCAAATAAAACTTGCAAAGAACTTAGAAAGAGAGACAATCACATGCAAGTTATGTATGTGATCTAGATTGAACAAGATAAAAAAATTTCAATCTCTTCAAAACACTTTTTACTACTACGCCCAGGTACAGTGTGTTTTCTCTACTGAAAACCAGTTCTACTACTTCTCAATTCTAACCTGCATGTTCTAATAACTCATATTTAGTACACTTGTTTAGTTGGGACAACTGAAAATATGTTAGTTAAGGTATACAATTGACTGATATAAATTCTGACGATGTTTAATTAACAATAATTACGAAACTTCGAATTTGGACACGTGAGTTCTTTCAAAGTATTTTATTTAAACTGTTGTTCTTTCTCTAAATTTATTACTTAAAGTCATTTCTTTTCTTAAAAAATTTTTGACTAACATTATTAGTCGAATTATCATTTACGATTGATTTTAAATAAAATACTATAAAACGTAGGTATACTCAATTTGAAGCTACAACTAATTTAACGTACTAACTTAAAAAATTTTCCATTGCTGACTGGATAAAAGTAAAAACTTTTACGATCTGATGAATCAACAAGCTGCTTTTTATAATTTGGAAATTAATAAAATAGGCAATACGGTTTTAATTAAAATTTGTCATGCAATCACGAAAGCTCGGATGCATCGTTGCACCTACAGTTTTACGCAACAAGCTGCGAAGTTTCAAGCCGCTATCTAGTCTTTCGTAAAGACTTCCTCACCGTCCATCAGAGCCATAAAGAAACACTCGACGTTCCCACGTGCGCGGGCGGGAAGAAAACCCCCATCATAGGGACAAGTGTAGCCGGCGGTGTGGCATGCTCGCGCCTCGAGTAGCCCGCGAGGTCACTCCGTCAGCATTACAATCTCGTTAGCCCGAGAGCGCGGGTGGCTTTCTCGCCCTCGCGGCAAGCAGGGCGCGAAGGTATACTACGGTAGCGAAAACAGGAAAGGCGGAGGATTCGAGGGTAGGAGAAGAAGGCCGACGCCGGCCGGGAATCGCGCGCAACTTTGGTATTTATCACCCCGACGACTTAGAATTAGAGGGACTTGAAGGAACTTCATTTTCCGTATATACAGCGATTAGAAAGTTCGGAGCTTATGGCTCGCGCACGCGCCTCCGCTATCCTGGAGTCGCTCTGTTGGACAGAGGAAATGAGAGGGGAAGAGAGAGAGAGAGAGAGAGAGAGAGAGAGAGAGAGAGAGAGAGAGAGAGAGAGAGACTATAGAGGTCTGGGCTTTGTCGAATAATTACGAGATAACGGGAACGTGGTACTGTCCTCGTAAACTCTAATCCTTTTACCGTCATGTTTATTGCCCGTATCGCCTTCTACCTTGCGTCGGGCTCTCTCCTCTCTATATTTTTTTTATTTTACGCCTTGCCGCTTAATCTTCCCGACTCTTTCGCTCGATCCACTGAGGCAGATAAAAGCGCGCGAGAGCGACTCTGACAAACTTTCAAGGCCTTAAACTTTTAATGGAGCTCCGCCCCCTCTTTTCAGTAAGCCAGGAGCAGCGCACACGGATCGCTGTCGCACGAACTAAATACATATCTGTTTCGATAGTCGGCGAAAAAGCGCGCGCCCACGCGCACGATCCTACGTATAACAGTAAAGGGGCGGATACGCAGAGCAGAACTGAGTGACTCGTTCGCGGTGGATCCGAGCGAGGTTTCTCTATCGCAATCAAGCGAAAATTCTATAGTTGCTTATATACCTCTGTCAAATATTATGTTTTTCGCGTCGTGCTTTTATCCAGCGAAATGAATGCAATAAGTTTTTTTTAATGTTTTAACGTATGAAATAAATTTTGGATGTACTTTTTAATTTCGGCATTATATTGCATCAATTTAAGCCTTTGACAAATTTTTTTTTTGTTTCTTGATTTTAGTTTGTATGTATAATATGTATTAAAAAGTTTAAGACCGAAACATGAATAATCAAGAAATGGAAGCCTTACAAAAAATAGATATTTGTAGACCAGAAATGCATTTAGACGAATTTTCACCATTTATGATTATAATATTTCCCTTTTGTCAATTTTCGATCTTGTGCTATGCAAATTTCTCTATGTATGCTTTAAAAACGACTAAATAATAAGTATTTTAGAAATCTACATAAAAAAATATTATTCTGTCGATGTAATATCATAAGTCAATATTAAGTCATATTCAAGATATAATACAAAGTGAAAAACTGCAGTCTATGTTTAAAAAATTATTACAGTTTGCATTTTTATCAGAACAAACAATTTCATAATGAAGTTAATACATCCATGATCTTTTTTATAATTATAATCTATGAAAGATACATTAAAATAACGCATATCCCTGTATTTTATATTTATAAAAGTTCAACATAATTATATCTAAATTCTAATTGGCAATGATCCATAATTGCTAAAATCAAATATTTAGATTTACCTTTCATTTGAAAGTTTATGATCTTTAATTTTATAAATTTGTTAGCTTCGGTACCGGTAAATTATTGATTTATATTTTTTCATAAATATTTTATAGAAATTTTAAATATAAAGAGCAGAATATAACATTATATTTTGGACACATTACATGTATGCTTAACACACATAGCAATCTTTGTACCGGCTTACTAATTATCACATACAATAAACGAAATCCGTTCAAAAGTATCTGTTATTAGCTCTTCTTCTCAGAAAAGTGATTGATTAACAGAGCGCCTTAATAAATAAAAACTTATAAAATTGATCATTCAACTATTTTTAGCTACTTATAAAACAAAACTAATAATTTGAAAACTATTTGATTTGAAAATACACATCTTATTTTTCAGAGTAAAATGCTAATTATAAGTACATTATAATCATAAGTGCTTCACATATTATTGTTTCTATTATTTTATTGTTAACTAGAGTGTTAAAAAATGCCGATTTTTGTGGAAGAAATTCTAAAAAAATATTTACATTTAATTTATCTGCCACGTCTCTAGTTTTAAGCAGCTATCGTAAAATAACGACGCGTAAATTTCATTATATCTTCTTAATAGCTTAATATTAAATTTTTATTCAATCAAATTAAATGAATTCAATTACTTTACATTCTTTCTTCAGAGTCTAATGAAATTACCACAGAACTCTTGAGCGTATCTCCGTTCAAACACAGATCTTTTTTTTAAAAAACATCTACCGCTCTGAGCTTGAGGATGAAGGCAAGAAATCACCGCATATATTTTCTCAAGCCTCTTCGTCGCGTATCACATTTCTATTAGGTCCACCATGCGTACTTCAAAGGATTGAGAGAGAGAGAGAGAGAGAGAGAGAGAGAGAGATGGGGACATATTCAGGAACGCAGCATAAGTTTACTTAGAGTCTGGCGGAAAAGCGTTCACAAACGTCAAAGAAGAGACGTCGCCTGCTATGCGGATTTGTGTGCAAGGGCGAAAAAGGAATGGATTGACAGCAAAAGAGAAGGGAAGAGAGAGAGGGGGGAGAGTAGGAGAAGTGCGCGTGTGTGTGTATGTGTATGCATTACGACTCTACCGTCGTTCTTAGCATCTATGACTTACCCCTTGGTGTGTTTTTTATCTTCGAAGCCGAAGAAGGAAGAGATACCATGAGTAAAAAAGAAACATGACTCCTTGTCGGTTCTTCTCCAGAATCCCTAAACTCCACCATTCCATCGCACTTCTGATTCTTTTTTGCTTTCAAGCGATATATGTCATGTAATAATAAAGTTAAAATAGAAGATTATCCATGTAGATTAACTTATTTGCCGAAATAGCGTTTCCCTTCCCCGCAGAAAATTTACAATAGTACGAGTAAGAAATGATCCAGTACTACGTTTTGCACTTTATTGCAGTACTGCATCATAGACAAGCAATTTGGAAAATTGAACACTTTTATTACTTCTTAATTTCATTAATTAAATACCGAATATGGACGAAGTTCTACTTTGCTTGATATAAAAATATTTTAAAGAAATTTAGTCTAACATTACATTAGTAGGTGTACACTCAATCCAATGCCCAAATGTATTTTCTATTAGCTGATCTGACAACAACGTACCATTTCTTCTATATGATATGTAATATGATGGTTGCTCGAATTTTATTACTAATAGGCTGTAATATTGTATAATCAACGTTGTTTTTATTTATTAATATTTTTTAGTTACTTACATTGAATAAATAATTCTTAGAAAATGTATAAATAGCTTTGCAATAATATCTTTGATCTAGTTTCTATCGTTAATTACTTCATGATATATCAATACAATCAACATAAGCCTGTATAATAAAAGCTTACATGATTATGATTTTAACAAGATTTAAATTTTACTTGTAACCAATGAACTTTCTTGAAATGTTAATCGAAGAATTTTCAAATATAATATAAATATAAGCTAAAATTTTTGAATATTGTGATTTAATGTGATTTAACATAACGCTTATAATCAGCGTATAAACGTATGGAATATATACCCTTGCATTATTCACAAAATTAATATAATAGAGTTATAATAGCTTATAAAAATTGTTTACGTTGAGTACAGAATGATATAAAAAGAGGGCTAAACATTTGTTAGCAAAAATCACGCTGTGCTAAAATTTTTACGACGTAGATACGAGAGTACTAGATTTTTATGAGCTGCCACTGGTAGAACATTTCACTTGCATTATTACTGTCCGATAATGCGTAGGATGTTTCCACTTTGGGAAGATGCCCTGCTTATAGACTTGCTTTTCTTTTTTCCTTGCTCTGTATTCTCGTAAATATACGCAACGCAATAAAGTTTTACGAGCGACAACGTTTCGGAAAGAAAAATAAAACGCATGCTTACATTTTACGACTTTATAGTTGCGTGCACGCAATATTAATGCGATGTAAATGTTTTGGAAATAATCGTTAGATCGTTAGTGAAAGGAGTATAAAAAATTAACCGGGACTGTATTTAGAGTATTATATCATACTTTCAGTAGAACTGATTTTATAATTAAAAAAAACAACATTTCGGACTATGTCGGTCGTTGGAAAAGTACGTGAAAAACTATAGGAGTGTGAGAACTGGTACATATTGTGATTATTTTCCAATAGTAACATCTCTAAGAAGATTAAATAGCGAATGTTCATCAGTCAGCAAGCTTTTTTATATTTTAACGGTAGAGATCAAGTGATTTAAGGTAAAAAATATCTACAATTAACTTAAAGTTTCCATCTGAACAATACAGGAGATGATATCTCCATCCATTTCTCACGGTCACAGTTAGTTTTGGCATCTTCGAAGTATCATTTATTCGCAATAGTAAGAAGTATATATAAAAAAACATTATTCAAATAAAAGGACTACAGCAACCATTATTTATACTTAGATAAAATAAATGTCATTGGACAAAATGTAAAAGTCTAAATGTCAAGATCAGAAAATGAAAGCAGGTAAGTTAGATGATACGATCCATTGATAAGGGTAAGTGATAAGTGGTCCAAAAAAAAGGATTTTTTGAACTCTCCAAAATAAGCCTCTGTCTCGGCGATGACTTCCTCGTTTGAGCAAAATTTTTTCCCGCGAGCCATTTCTTCATGTTAGCGAACAAGAAGAAGTCGCAGGGAGTCAGATTGAGTGAATACGGAGGGTGCGGCAGCAATTGATAACGTAATTCATGCAGTTTGGTTGCGACAGTTCCAAATAAATGTGCTGGTGCGCTATTGTAATGAAACAACACCTTTTTCACCAAATGTCGCCGTTTCTCCTTCAATTTTTCGTCTGAGCGACCCAATAACTCACTTCCTTTTTCTAGAAAGTCCATCAGAATGATGGCCTTCGTATTTCAAAAAAGCATCGCCATGACCTTTCCGGCCGATGGGACCGTCTTCGCCTTCTTTGGGGCAGATTCACCGCGAGAATCAATTGTTTTAATTGTTGCTTTGAGTCTGGTGTGTAATGATGAATCCAGGTTTCATCATCGGTGATAACTCGACGCAAAAATTTCGACCATTTTTTCATAGCCAATATAAAACTTTAAACTAACCTATCAATCAGTTTGAAATTTGTTTTGGCATCGTTTGATAGATCGCAGCACACGATAATAATACCAGCTTCCGTAAAAAACGTTCTCTGTCTTGAAACACGGGTACTTAAAATCACGGGTCAAAAACACGGATCAATTGAAATCAACGTCGAATTCATATGTTTATAATATATATATATATATATATCTCTTTAGTATATTTTTAAGATATATAGTAAGTCAAATGTAAGAGTCTGCCATTTAAAATTGATAAAATTATTCACTTTAAATAAAACCGTTAATAGGGGTGTTCGTCTAGCAATATTTTTTTACACAGTACATCAGTTAAATTCAAGCTGCTAAGCGTGTGTTTTGCATTTTGTACAGAATAGCATTAAACAAATTCGACGGATGCGCACTGTACAGCGCGGAGGGTAATCGATAAATTCTTCAAGTTTAAGTGGAAAATTATTATTCTCAGTTGCAAACGCAATTGTGCAATGATTACAAAATATTTTATATAATTTGATTATCCGCATTTTTCTCCGTTACTTAGTTGATGATAATTCAAATAATAATTTTTACATATTTATAATTTCAGTCAAATTTCGAAATACATTTACAATATAAACTTTTTCCAAAATCATATGTTCGAAATTATATTCGTCTATGGGGATAAAAAAGTACCAGCCGGTTGATCTACCTATGATTGGCTAATAGTATTCAAGCTCCTGTAATTATGATAGAAAGTATGAGTCTTATGTGCGAATTCATCATTAAGACTATATATGTCACCACCGCCTGAGAAGCTGAGTTACAGAGTAGATGATCTGTTATATGTATTAACAACGTTCATATTTTGCCATGCGCGTATTGCGACTTACTATTTTAGGCATCTAATGCTTGTCCTCACTTAAACATAAAAAGAAAATTAATTAAATAAAGAAACGTCTGAAGAAATATTTTATCCAAATATTTACTGCAGAATCAAATTCCTAACAACTCACTTATACATCTAACATGGATGCTTCTATAGTTCTACTCTCGAACGCTTAATCTATCTTGAGAATCCAAACGCGCCCATATTATATATGAAACGAACAAGGATTCACAGATGATCGCTAACCTCCACCTAGCAGCAATAGCAGTCACAATCCCGCGAGTCTCCATTGAAGGGATCTCCGGCGATCCTATTAAAACAAGACAGCAGAACCTTTACTTATCTGTATGCGAAATGAATGGTCGGCACGGACAGTAGAAGATTCTCAAACAAATTGTATTGTTGACTGGATCATTCCACTGTCGGTATTCTATTCTGTCTGCTTATACCATTCTCGCCCTGTATCCGACCTGTGGCCCCTCTGCCGGAATTGGAGGTCGAGAGAGAATTACGAATCTAATCCTCCACCTTTTCTCCAACTATCTCTCCCACCCTTTCTCCCTTCCTCTCTCTCTCTCTCTCTCTCTCTCTCTCTCTCTATATATATATATATATATATATATATATATATATATATATATATATCTGTCTGTCTCTCTTTGACTATCTCTTTTTCTGCATGACGTCATGCTCGAGACCTCCGGTCGGCTTCACACACGCCGCTCGAGATCGCATCACAAGCGTCGTGCATCTATATGACAGTGTGCGATGGAACAGTAAGAGGGGGAGCGGGCTCCTTTGATCGTTCTGTAAACTGTTGAACTATCCGAGAGATGTTTCGCGCGAGCTTTCCTCGTCCCCTCTCACTGCATCTCTGCTTGACTCCTGTTGAAGTCTTATCGATCGCATCAGAGAGAGAGAGAGAGAGAGAGAGGTTTGAACAATTATAGAACCTTTGTCAAGATATGTCCTTCCCGCATGCTTCTCTCCATCTCTCTTACGTTTACACTCTGTCCCACACTAACCTTCAGTATCGAGTGCAGACTTTAGAGTGGTGTTTCTGAGCACTTGTATCGTTTCACTTGTCCCTCCAACTGCTTCCCCTCTTCTGTAACTCTCTATCTGTGTCAACCGCTCCTTTAACTTATAATTTTGTAACGAGCCAATGTCTTATTTATAGAATTCTTAGTTATCTATTTAACAGCCTCAGTTTCTTCTTTTCTTCCATCTGAATTTTTCTTTACACTTCCTTTGATATATACTTGAAAACTCCTTTTAACTGATACATCTTATTCTATTTCCCATTTTTGTTATTATCAGATTTAAATCGATAGAATAAAATACATCAGTATAAAAAATAAATAAGTATGTAACATAGACAAAAAACACGATGTTTATTTAAACAATATCATTGAAAATATTAATAATTTAATTTTTACTGATATGAAATGCTTTAATTACATTTCTTAGAAAAAAGCCGAGATCTAATATTTACATGAGATACGATAAATCTCTGATTGAATTTAAAATCGTGTTAATTGGATTTTTTCCCTTTTGGGGATGTAAGTATATTAAATTTTTAGGTCAAAGAAATCTTATAATATATGTGATAAGACTCGCGTTTCTCTGTAGTCATGTACTTTGTCATCAGCTTTCTGTAAATCTGAAAATCATAGCGCACATTCTTACCAGGAAAAATTTATTCAGAATAGACATAATAATATGTATTTGTATCGCACATCAGTCAAAAACTTTTATCTGCTCCCTAGCTTTAATAATAAAGTTGCAGTATCATTTTTATTTCTGAAACAAAATAATTAATTAAATCTTTATAGTATAATTAGAAATTAATATTTTGTAATTTTACTTATGAAAAATGTTAATTCTGAAAATTATGATAGTGAACTATAATATTAGAATTAGTTTTGCACTTTAGAATTTTTTATTGAATTTCATAATTTAATAAATCTATTTATCACTATTTCGCTATAATTTATTAAATTTAGCATATTATTATTAAAATTTATATTTAAAAAACTATCAAATATTTTCATTAGTGTCACAATTCTATTAGAATGTCAAATATTTAGACTATCCTGATTTATAATCTTAGTATCTTCCTAAAATCGGTTATAAAATGTTATGAATACAACTACCTTGAAAGAAAAATCATGGTTAGAAAAGCAGCATATTCTACGAAAAATTTTCCATCGCAATCAGAAACATCGAAAATTGCTTCTTCAACGATTTTGAATGTATTATACTACCTTAAATATCATTGTAATAAATTAGGTAATGTTTAATGCTTCAAATGGTGCAAATTAAAATATGTTTAAACTAATGATTCATTTACAAGATTTTTTAATTGAAGAGAAAATTGAATTTTATTACAAATATTTAATCTATGTCCGTTATTATCTATAAAACCAATTAAAATATAAATTAATAAGGCATCATTATTGAATGATATTTATGCGTTATAATTTATGGATTTTATATACTTCCAAAATGATTTATTAACGATTAAGTTTGGAGAAAAAACTCTTTGCATTTCTTGAACCTGCCTCTCCGCCACTTCGCGACGTTGCATTTCGTGTTGCAGCTCCATCTTAAAAACTAAACTTGCAATTTTTGCCCGACGCAACGGTTGCAAACGTGTAGGTTCAATCACAACGCGCTTTCCCGCAATCTTTTCCACTATAATTTCTTTATTCGCACACGAGTTTTCTTCACACGCCCCCGTCACTATGAAAAGTTCTAAAAAAAAATCTTATTATACGCGATGCTATAAATGTCACTTTCTTGACCAAAAACGCACAAAGCTAATTTAACACACGAAGCCGCACTAAGCTAAATGATCGCACAAAACCGCACTAAGCAAAACGTTACACGGTGTCATAGTTTATACGAACGATTCCCCCTCACACCGAACTTATTTCTATTCTATTATTCGCTTACTTGTATCACTTATGGACGAGCCCTCATATGTGGGATTGGTGATAAGATTTAATATGTGTGACAGCGAAGTAATCAATTAATTAGTACGTAAATATATTTATTAAGAAGAGAGAATATAAACAATTACACGACATGGTAGCATACACGTGCACAAAAGAGAGGCTCAAAAACAACTGACATTTCTTCGTACGCTTCCCTACTTCATCACCTCGTATTTCCTAAGTCCCATTAGATGCATGTACGTACTTACCTAGTCCTCTCTGAACTTGTCGCGCGCATGACCAAACTCGTGCGGCTCGGTTGGGACTTCTCACATGCGTCCTTGCTCTGAACACCATCAACACACATGCTCTCTCGCTCTCTCTCTCTCTCTCTCTCTCTCTCTCTCTCTCTCTCTCTCTCTATCTCTATCTCTCTCTCTCTCTCTCTCTCTCTCTCTCTCTCTCTCTCTCTACCCCCCCCACACACACATATATATATATATGTTTTTTATAAAATGCTAACTTATTTGTTAAATTTTTTTCTATACCATTTATAATGCAGCAATAAAATGTAAGTCATAATAATTAAAAGGAATTTATTAAAATGTATAAAACATTATAAAGTAATTACATTTTATTCTAAGGATTGTATTAAATTGAAAAACGAAATTATTAAATTAAAATCTTCGTTAAAAAATATATTACTTGATTCTTCATGCCTTCCATTACGGTTGTTACGGAACGGCGATATATAATATGTTATACGATAGAGAGTATTACGTAATTAAATAGTTGATAAGTAGATATAATATGCGTTAGTAATAATTATAAAATAAAATACTTTGTTTAGATTATTGTAAGTATAAAAGAAAAAGGTATCGAATCAGGCGAAGAAAATTCTTAGAATCATAATGTGATCAATATAAACTGATAGCTTGGCTGTAAGCTATAAGATAGAATATGGTTAATATAAGTTGTTAAAATTAGTTTGATTTTTCATTTGTATTTATATTATGTGGTTTTATCTTTTTAGAGTTCATCGAATGTACTATGTTATTTCGTTTTTTAATATTATCCGATATTTTAGATGCCTACGTTAAATATACTTCGTAAGATAAATACACTTATAATACACAATAATTTATATAAAATAAATATATTGAATATTCCTTTGTTTTAGAAATCAAAATCGTGATTTAAGTAAATTGAATGCGTTATGATTAATAATTACGTTGTTGTAAAAATATGTGAAGAAAAGCCAGTAACATATAGAAATGCAGGTATGAGTTATTTAAATATTTTGCAATGGCGCGAAGAATAGTGTACATGTAGTAAATTAAAGTTTATGATAATAATCAGATGTTGCTAAATGAATTATAAAGATATAAAAATCTCTCGGGGAATTTCAAGTTATCAGTGCTGTGACTGGAAAATGCCATTTTTTCTTATTGGCAAGTTGTATATTTAAAATCCATCGGTGCCGTGACCGCAAAACCATTAGGTTTTCGAAAGCTGTATTTTTTAAATATATAACTTGCTTTAAGGAAAAAATGGATACTATTTTCGAAAGCTGTAAGTCATACTTCAAAATAAGTATGACGAAATACCATCTTTTGCCTCGTATAAAGTATAAATTCGGATCAATCGGTGCCGTGACCGGAAAACCATTTGGTTTTCGAAAGCTGTAGATTTGAAATTTATGCTTTATTTTAGCAAAATTTGGGAATTTTCAATATGAAAGTTTCTATAAAAGGATAGAAACTAATAGCTTTAAAACAAAGCCTTTATATCCGGGCCAATAAGACTGCGAGGCGAAACTTCTCGAGAGATCGACACTCTGCCGTTTGTGGCTTATCGCTAAATTTGAGAAACCTGATAGCTAAGGGAAGGGCGAGCCTATAAAAGGTCGAGCGCATGCGTTCATGATTCATTATGTTACTGGTTCTTCTACGAGGTGCGTTTGTAACAGTTTCAATTTATTAAAAATTATTATAAAATTTATATCTTATCTGTTTATTATTTGTGGCTAAATTTATTAAATTGAATCCCATTTGACTGTTGGTTAAAACGGTGAAAGAAATTCTAAAATTTGAAAACTGGTATTGGCTTAGCTGTTCGATCGCAGTTATACGCAATTTTATTATAAATCAGAATATAACTGGAATTATAAAATACATGGCGAAAAATTGAGCATTCAGTATTAAATACTATATACAAAATTTTTTAAAAAAGCATATTTTTTATTAATGAATAGTCTGAAAATTATACTACCATCGAGAGGGCCCTGCTAAATAACTGTTTCCTCTAGGAATATCTGAAATAAGAAGTAATTCAATATATTTTACATAATAAACTAATAAACTAATATTCATTAATGCATTAAATGTATTATATATATATATATATATATATATATATATATATATATATAGAGAGAGAGAGAGAGAGAGAGAGAGAGAGAGAGAGAGAGAATGGGAGAGATAAAAGTAACCTCGAATCACTGGAGGATAAATAATCGGCTCGCTTGTATTACAATGATGAATCCTACTTCTGTCATCACGATGTTCGCAATCTGCTAATTTGTGATTTGCATTGAAGCATATCCGAATTTCATGAAGATATTGTTTCTGAATATTATAAAATAAGATATACAGTATAAATTCAAGATATATAGTATAAATTCAAATTCTCCATCTAATTCATTTAAAATTTTTCTATTTTACCTCAAGCTCTAAACATGTTAAGTATATGTCCTTTTTTAAAACATTTTTAATAGACTTAATCATATTTTCGAGCCAATAATAGTGGCCTGGAAAAATATTGGCTTTGTCAAGTATAGTTCCTACATTGTATTTTTCATATAGGCGTATCGCTTCTTCAAAGTAAAATGTTACATTTGGCGTTACACATGATCCATACCATTCGTACGCGCTCATCCAATTAATATCTTCTAATCCAGTTGACATTAAATAAGGCCAAATTACTGTCAATTTTTCTCTCAAATTATTAATTAGATTTCCATTGTATACCAGATGTTCTCCTCTATGACCTACACACTCACAAAGTACGTTACCAGACAAATCATAAGGTACAAGTTTATGTATAACCCAGTTTCCTGATTGAATTAAGGCTCGATGACTTATTGCGTAGTCCATAAATCTCTCATTATTTATAAAATAATATTGACTTGAAGGAAAGCGTTGAAGTAAAGCTAGTTCCATATAATCATCCGTTTTTCTATAAATTATTTATATATTCGTTATTATCTTTATCATTACCATTATTTAACATTATATATTATTATTATTATTTTTATAATTATTATCATTTTTGTTATTATTGCTGTTATGAATGGTCTATATGGCCATATAGTCCTCGATCACCCGCCATACTCGCACCCTAGTCCTAATTCTTCGAGACTAAAATCATGTCTGGAATGGGCTTTTCATATGCAGATCTTTTGCATGTCCTTACGGCTCATTCGTTCATTACTACTAGTTCTAGTCTTGCGGACGTCTGTAACAGCAATCGTTTACGTCTGTTTGTCTGTGGTATTTCGCATTCGATAGTGCGAGCATTAAAATCGCCCGCTATGATCACATCGTCAGAACTTTCCCGAACCCTATAAACGCTGACATAGACTATTCCATCCACCTGTGCACAAACGAAGTCTTCTCCCACACCTTTTTCTTCGATATGAGATGAGGGAGACTGTTGCAGATTTGCTGATAGGGGAACGACCAGTTGTCAAATAAACACTCAGTTGTCAAATAAACGCTCGCTAGAGCAACGAATAAGCAACCGTGGACAAGAACTCCGAGCTTAAATAGTGGTATTAGCTTGTTTTACAATCACTCTTCATCTACACATCAACATATTGTGAGTTTTAACATTTTCAAGCTGGAAAATCTATCGGGTACCTTATAAATGGGCATCTCCCATGTATGATGGAGATGGAGGCTCTATAAACGGACAACTTTCACATGTGAATAAGACCAATTTAAATTACTATAAATACTCACAGATGTCTTGCATATAAGTTTTAGTGTGAGGTAAGTTCAGAGGGGATCTTTCTGAAAGGTACAGTCGTAAAATTAGATAACACTTCTCGGCTGACCATAGTATGGGGCCGGAACTCAATCTAGCCAAAATGGAAGGCTCTCACACATATTGGTAGAGCATCGCCAGGCTTTTATATTTTTAATTTATTTTCTGGCGGCGTCAAATTTCGCATCTTGTAGTAGTGCCGTATGGCGAATGCATTGGATCCTGCTGCGAGATGCGACAGGAAACGGCCATGGCCACCGGTATGTAGGAGCCTTGGATAATGGGGATATTCAGGATACCAACCCGAACTTCCAAACTAATGAGCCTTCTGACTACCATACATATAACACATATAAAACAGACAATAAAACAAGAAATGGAAGAAGTTAAGAAAATGAAAGCAGGTTCCCGAGTGTCACATGCAACTGGCTCTGTAGAGTCAATGGAGAGTACTTACCATTAGATCACCCGGCTGGTGCGACGGTTAAAATTACAGGTGGATCTGTCAACGACCATCTGAGAATGGCCTAGTTGACCGAGGAGACATAAACCAAATATTGATTTGTCCTCTGAACAGATTATCTGTGTCTAAGAGAAAAAGAGAGAAAAGAACTTCTACCTTATGTTTTATCTTAAGAAAAAAGATAAAAGGCAGACATCTCAGCCGGAGAATGCCCGGTCAATGAAAGTCTAGAAGAAGAGAACAAACCTTAATACGATAACTATCAAGTCAGCACAGGGGATGACATACGTAGAAGTTATGAAGACCATTAGAGACTGCGTCAAACCGGAGGGATTGGGCGTCGATGTAAGGTATATCCGGTAATCAAAATCGACTGAGGTGCTAATAGAACTTAGAAACACCAAATCCAATGGCCGAAAGGCACTTGGAAGTGCTTAAGAAAGTGATAATCGAGACCGGCAGTGTCAGGGAGCTTTACCCCAGAGGAAGTCTGGAGACAAGAATCCGGGATTGATGAGCATACTGCCCGATTATTGTGTTGAGTTAGAGGTCAAGGTGACCAAAACCAACACCGTTAGTATCGTGCTGCTATCGCAGAGTTTGAGGAAATTACCGCCGAGTAGCTGCTGAAGATCAGGCATCTAAGAGTGAGCCTGGTAAATTGTCGCGTACGCCGACGCAAAATGATGACTAGGTACTACAAGTGTCTAGGCTATATCCACCGGAGTTAAGCTGTAAGAGCTCCAAACATAGCACCTGTTGTTATCGATATGTTCAGAATGCGCACAAAGTAGCTGCATGCAATGCGACACCTGAGTGCTTCCTCTATGCAGGCGAAGTGAATTCAGAGGAACGCCGATGTGTCGGTGGCTCTGGCGACTGTCCGAACTTTTTACGCAGCCCTATCGACGAAAGCCAAATGGTCACAGTTCTGCAAGGGGATATGAACCGTAGTAGTCAGTTGATCACCTCCTTCTCTGATTCTGCCATGATACTAAAGCTGATGTCTTAATTATCAGTAAGCAGTATCGGATATATAGAAGGAGAAGGCTGTACACCATTAAGTTTAGGACGTCAGCCATTTGGATTCCCAACCGACGAACAATAAAAGTTTAGTATCACGGATCTAAAAATGGATATGTTTGGGTGTTGTGCATTAGCATTATGTATGTGAGTTGCAATCTCACCTCAAACGAAGCCATAGGTAACTATCAGGCCGTACTTGATGACCTGAAAGATACCGTCAGAGAAATAAAAGGTGAGATGGTAATTACAAATGACTTTAACGCAAAAGCTCTGGAATGGGGCATGCCGGGGTCCAACTTCGGAAGCCGAAGGGTCATGAACCTGGTGTCTAGGCTAGGGTTACTGGTCTTAAACACTGGTTGAACTTGCATCTTCAGGAGACCAGGTTACGCTGAAACCATACCAGAAGTCTTTTTACGATGGAACACCTAGCCTCGCGAATCCAGGACTGAAAGATGGCCGACAATTATACAGCCAGCAATAACCAGTACATCATACCGCATATGTAATGGAATGCCAGCTTTTGCTGGACACGATTCGCGAGGACCCCCAGATTGAATATTGCAAGGCTAAATTAAGAGATATTCCCACAGGCCATCAAACGCGGACAGCAAAACATTGTTGGAATTTCAAGGGGCTTATCAGCAATAGAACAAGCGAAGGAGATGGTTAGTGCTACAATGAGCATCCTTCGCCAGGCAGGCGAAGAATCGATGCCGTGCAAAGCAGTTGGTAGGAAAAGATGTCCTATATATTAGTCGGCGGAGAAGATAGCTGATCTCAGATGTAGGTTTTTGCGTCTTAGGCAGCTGTCACAGACAGCTAGAAAACACTGAGTATACATATGTGAAATGCTGGACATAAGCTATCTAAAAAGACTTTTTGACGATCAATTTAAGGCAAACGCCGACGATGGAAGGTACTGTGTGAAAAACTAGACAGGGACCCATGGTTCTGTGATACATGGTAGTTGCTGGAAAACTGGCTGCACATGGATGTATGAGCACTTTGGATTCCGACCGATACACTGCAGGCATCGTAGATAGTCTGTGTCCAACCTACTCTAACAAATTTGATCCATTACTACCAAACCCGAAACATATTTGGCTCGTTCTGGGGGCAAGATGGGTGGCTAGAACCTATCCAGTTGTTATCAATTGATTTTTTTCTGACATTTCTTCAGTGAGTCGAACACCTTATAGTTAGACGGCAAAGTTTGAGAGAAGTGAAGTTAAACAGTTCGCCAGTTGCAGAGTCCCGGAGCCCGGCCACATGCAGGGATGAATCGTTTCTGTTAGTGTATATGGAGTGTAAAAATCAACAAAATTTAAGAACATAAGATAATGATGGCTACAAACACTATTGAAAATGTGTGAGCATATATTTAACAGAAGCTTTGTGGAAGGCGCACACACACTTTAAAGTAGTTGTCTCACCAAATTCGTCGGATCTGGGGATTGTTTTCACTAGAATACGCCGTCAAATTAGTAGAAAGCATGACTCGGAGATGCCAGACAACTATCGACGCCGGTGATAACCGGACACATTCTTAACCAAATTACATCACCGTTTGTAATGAATACAATGTATATCTAAATATGAAAGTTTCATCAAATAAGTTTTTTATAAATTAACACGACATTATTTATGATCAGAAACCATCCAAATAATATGACATATATTACATTAATTTTACTTTTAGCTAAGTGTATTTTCATGTATTAAAGTTCAGAAAGGAACATCTAACAATAATATATGAAGTTTGATTTATATAGATTAATTTTCATTATGTTTCAGTAATAACGAGTAATTAAATTGAAAGATATTGATACAGCTTTTATTTAATATAGAAAAATGTTTAAATATCGTACCTGGAAAATGAAAAACCGAGAGGTACAATACAAAAAACGAGAATGTATTTTATCATCTTGAAGTATAATAGGGCAATTAGAGGCGTAATTCAAACTGCGTGTAAAGTAGTAGACGTTTTAAGTGTTATTGAAAGATAATCGTATATATACTCGTTTTTGATAACTACTCTAATTAGTGTAATTTTTAGGATTTACAATATGAATATCATTTGCTTTAAAGATAAACTACGAATAACATTTTTTGTTTGTATTCGGATGCTAGTCATGAATATATTCACGTGATATCTTATAAAAAATATGAAAATATAGTTTTTATTCACTATTATTAAAATTTAATTCTGAAATTAATTTAATTTATATAAGATCCTTTAGTTAGTTAATTACTAACTTTTAGATACTTGTATGCAACATATATCACTACAGTAAATAGTCTATTTTGCATCAAGTAAATATGGATGAAAAGTATCTGAAATCAGATACTGACATTATACGAGGTCAGATAATTAAGTAATGCGACTGATTTTATTTCTCGGCCTATGGTAACACTGATAACCGGTAACTCCGCCACCGTAATAGTAGATTCCTACTTTCTCGATTAAAACCTTGACGATCATTTCTTCGCCAGCTGTTTAGTAATTTATAAGAAGGCGCAAGTAGTGCATGTCACGAAAATGGAACAGAAATTCAGAGCAACGATGCGCAATAAAATTTTGTGCGAAACTCGACGAAACCGCGACAGAAACTTATAAGAAAGTGCTTAAACTGTATGATAGTGGTCCAGAGTTCTAGTAAGGTGCTTCATGGCATGCCAATTTTAAGAAAGTCCGTGAGAACATCAACGACGAGGCGCGGAGCAGAAGTCTAATTCAAGTGCTAACCAAAGCGAATGCGCAGCGTGTCCGCGCCCATGTTTGTCAAGACCGGCATCTAACCATTCGAATGTTGGTTGATGAATTGAATATCAACCGGGAAAGAGTGAAAAAGATTTTAACAGAAGATATCGACATGAAAAAGCTGTACGCGTAGATGATACCGAAGGACCTTTCAGATGAGCAAAAAGCCCACTGAATGAACATCACTCAAGATTGTTTCGAGCAGGTTCAAAGTAATCCTACTTTACTCGATGAGAGTAGTTTAATTTAATTTAATTCAGGGTGATAAAAGTTGGTTCTTTCAATATAACCCCGAAACTAAAGGACAAAGCCAACAGTGCCTGTCTTCTGAAACGCTAAAGCGAAACAAGACGAGAATGAGCAAGCCCAAAGTGAAAAAAATATTCATGTGCTTCTTCAAAACAGCTGCAATAAATTGAGTAGGTGCTGTCTGCTATTATCAAGATCTAAATATTAGAAACACTAAAAATATTAATCTGCAGGCATCAATCTTTATGGCAGAATGTATTGATCTAAAAGATGCGGTAGATATAGGTTTTTCAATAATGTCGATAAAAACATTCTCATTTTCACGAACGCATTAAGTGTAAGTGCCTAAGAAATCCACCCAATAATATAAACATTAATCCCTATTTATTAAATATTTGAAACAAACTGTCAAAAATTTTATATCAACAAAAAATTCAATTATATTGGATACCATCGCACATAAGTATAAGTGGAAATGAGAACGCATATAAATTAACTAAAGACAGAACATAAAATCATATAAATGTTACGGGAATTCAGAAGGGTACACATTATTTAAAATATTATTTCGATGATAAAGCAAAACCCTGGTTCAATAGGGAAACGTTGCCTAAAAAAATTACGACGAATAACAAATGTCGAGCACATCATAATCTCACCTTCTCGTTGTATAAAATAGGCATAGTAAGCGACCCAATCTGTCACTGCGGAGAATACGTTGAAGATTTTGAACACGTATTACTGCAATGCCACTTGTACGATCAATAAAGAAAAAATTCCATAGCAAAGCTACAAACTATAAACTTTCAATTACCACTCTCCAGCACTGTTTTATTATACAAACCTACAACACAGATTTTTACTACACTACATTCTTTCTTAAAGGAAAGTAATCTAAAATTGTACAATCTGAGAAAACGTATTTTTAAGTAAAAATTGTAGTAATTCAACTATGTAAAAAAATAATGTACTATTTATTGTAGCCTGTAGCGATACAGGCAAATTTTTCTGTCTAGGAAAATAATCTCATTAGAGATTCAAATTGCATTAAAAAAATTAAATTTATTTATTTAGTACATTTACGAAGAGATAAACCATTTACGGTACATAAATCATTCAAAGTAGTTAGGTCATTGTAATGTATAATCAAAAATATGGACAAAGAAAAAAATACACATACGTAAATAAATAATTTCATTTTATTACTCAACGCTGTAAATATTGATTACCGTAAAAAGTCAACATTGAAAAAAAATTTTAAATGCATGTTTATCGTTTTAATTTTGTTTAGCGAGTAGTCAAAATCGACATTGCAGAATCGATCATAAAGTCTTTTAGAATAAACTTTTTTACAACCTAATTATATAATTGTTTTACAAAAATAAAACCTTGGTAATAGAACAGAAACTAATTTTTTAACACATTAGTGTAATATTACCATATACATCGCGGAAAGATATCTAGGAAGTTAGTAGTCCGAACTGACATGTTGTGGCTCCTTACGAGCTCTGGGTTCATAAATAAGAAGAAAGCTTCATTTCACCTGAGTGTTTTATATAAAAAGAACTATTGAACAGCGTTATAATGATTTGACTTTGAGAAAACTGAACTGTGCATTAAAAATCATTATTGTGGTAATTTAAACATATTGAAATAAGCATCAACATAAAATAAAAATTCTTTAACGGTATTATCTATATTTTTTTTTTCATTTATTAAGGCTTATCTGAAGCTTTATTGTAAACGTATTTAGCCCATCTTGTTCATACATATATTTACAATATTCTTAAACATATAAATTGCATTTTTTCCAGATTTTACATAGACGTTTACATGAATTGCTTTTTGGTTCTACAAGAAGAACTTCAGCTTTAAGTGGGAGCTGCAAGTAAATTTTTCTTAAATCTGTAATCATATCCAATCTTTCGGCATCTAATTGATCGCATTGCCATAAAATATGGTCTAAGTCTTGTTCTTCATAGTTACATGAGCATATTTGATTTTCAATGGTGCCTATTCTTGATGATAGTGATGCCAAAAGATTGCAGTGGTTTACTCGACAACGATTTACTGTTACAGTGTTTCGCCGATCTAACTGTACATGCGAGAATCAGGGTTTCATAGTTTCTTTATAATATACTTGAAAGAACAATGTCCATGTGTATATGCTTTCTTCTTTGATAATAGAATTTGTTTCTTTTGAGTAACTAAATTTATAAGTACAATAATAATTAGTAAATGGTATTGATATTAAATCTGATGACTTTAGTATAGTTGCAGATTTTGCCAGCCGATCTTCTGACTCATTTCTTTGATCATATTATTTGAATTATTAGATCATAGAAAGTTTTTTCAAAAACATATATTAACATCAACATTGTTATGAATTCTAGTGTAATTGAAGTTATAAATGTCGTACGTGACATTTGATGTACTTCAATTTTCTAGAAATTCTATTTAATTTAATTTAATTCTATTTAATGTAGTTCTATTTTATTTTGTAACATTTATTTATAATTTTGTTTTTTTCTATTTTTAAGCACTTATGGTATTTTTCAATTACATTATGTATTGGCCGTTTTATTCAGAATCATGCTTTTTTAAATAAAACATTTACATAGGAATTTGTAGCAGTCTTTTATAAAGAATATTTTCAATTATCCTAGTATATTTGTAAGAGTACTGTGTTACGGTAGCCTAGCACAGATCTCAGGGCAGCATATTGCATTTTTTCAATTATTTTTATTCTGTTTTTCTGAGTTGGAAAATTGGAAAGTTGGATGAAGCTAGCTTATTCCCGAATAGGTCTTACAAAACTTTTGTACAATATTAATAACTTCTACACATTTTTTTACATTGTCTATAAGTTGCTTGAATGAAAAAACTATAATCCAAAGTAATGCCTAGAAATTTCACCGTTTCACTTTTATATTTTATATTTGTATATTATATTTTATATTTATATACTTTATATTTTTCTATTATTATTATTTTCAGGATAAAATTATAAAGCAATTTTTATAGTATGTAATACAAATATATAGTCATTCTTACATCTATCAGTCAAGAAATTGAAAGTCACAATCTCACTGTGCTTCATTCTTCCAAATTAGTAATTCTGTAAATACAATCATGCATCAGATTTAAAACTACACAAATTAAATGAGACAACATAAAGTAAATTAAATTCATAATGCTAATAATAGCAAATCTACTAAAAGACAGAAGATTTCGAATTTCAGGAGGCACACAGTTCCACAAAATCGTACTTCGAGTGCTAAAAAACGCATTCATTTCACTGAGCATTTGATAATGTTTAGGAGTCAACATTAAACTATCCCTAAGAACATATCCAGAGAAGGCATGCTCTAGATACTTCGCCAGAATAATGTACACAATTTTATGTAATAATAGGACATAAATACTGTGATAACAAGGTTGTTGCGCTTAATATCCTGCACATACCTCACACAGTAATTCTGGAATACTAGTAATCTAAGTCTTAGCTTCTATAATCCATTTCATACAATTATCAAAAAGTAACCGAGATAGTTACAAAGTACAAGCTGCTTGAATCAAGTTCTGGTTGAATACTTTTATAAATATTCTACACTATAAGTGCACTATTGTAGTTTTTTTGTGTTGAAACTCAAAGAAATAACAATAGTCCATGCCGACTACAATGCTATGTCGGTTTGCTCAAACGCTAACATTCCGTCCGCAACATAAGTGGAGTCAATTTGTGTATAAATGTGTAAATCGATTATAAAAAAAATATCAGATGTTCCAACAATGAAGTTCATCAACTAAGTCATTAAAATAATATAAAAAAGGATTACTCCCATAACAAATTTTTGTGGTGCACCTAAAATGCAAGGAAGTTCACATAAGAGCTAATCGGGAAAACCAAAAAGACGAAGCTGATTCGGCATCCAGGAAAGTTTAAATCTGTTAAATGTCTCGCTAAAATCATAAAATCTAAGCCGATCCATATGTTTCTTGTTCATGCTTAATTGAACGTCATTTATTAAGCCTAAATTTTTGAGAGAGAAATAGAGAGAGAAAATGAAAATAGATGAATGAATATTTATATCATCAATGGGTTCGTTTCCATTCTGGTGTTAAGGAAAATAAATTCATAATATTTATAATTTGTATAAGCTGACAAAGATATACATCGATGCATTAAAACAACAAAACTTTTTATAAATTATAAGTAGGTAAGTAGTAAAATTATAAGTGTAATCGTTAAAATACTGATAGAGAAACGCACTAAATCTATACATATGGACTAAATTAAGATAAAGAAAAAAGAAATCTCATGCCTTGGATTTTATAAAATATAATAATTATATTGAACTCTAATACATTAAACATGTCAATGAATTTCAAAATTTTAAAATGTTAATTTTAAAATTTTGAAGAATTAGAAAATTAAATTTAGACAAATTAATTTTCTTCATAACATGCGAGATTTCCACAGTTTTAATGAAGAATCATACGGCCTGTAAATATTAGAACAGAATTTTTATTTTCAACTTATATTAATAAATTATAACTAAAAATCTGTTAAACTGAATTGAAAAGGAAATTAAATTTTTAGTTTGATGTATAAAATCTGAATTGGATTGATATTACAAATTAAAAGTTTTATAATTATTGAAATGATCAAAGATAAAAAAACTTTTTTAACTGATTTAATTTAAAAGAAGTAAAGTCAATTGAACATTGTGGCTAAAACAAAAATAAAATTAATAAACAAAGTTTATCTTTGTTGAATTCATCAAGCTAAATCATCTACATTTGGTAAAATGTAAAAAACTTATTATTATTATTATTAAGTCTCGAGATATTGCAAATTTAATCAACATAAACCACAAAATTAGACTCCACGGGCTCTTTTGCTTTTAGAAGTCTTGTTCAACTAATTGTTCTACTTAGAAGATCTTATTTTAAAATTTGAAAATTTTTCTATCGATGCATGTATTAATATTTTCTTAAAATATTGTAAAAGTTGTACCTTTCAAATCCTGTAACAGTAGCAAAAAACATAATTTTTATTTGTTTATAAGATAATTTGACAGGTTCCTTTTTTCAATTGATAAAAAGCAAGGTAAAAAGCTACATAGAGTTTTTCTTTGATTCTTATCGAAAAATTTCCTATATAATAAAATTCAACTCAAATCACAATTGACTATCTTATAATATATAGGTAGGACACAGTTTCGGTTAATTTTTTAAAATCATGAATCCACTACTATTCCTTCAAGGTATTTAGCTTCTTAAATACGTACTTTGAGGGTGTTCTTTCAAAAAATTCGTATAATTATAAACATTTTTATATAATTTTTTTTTGTGTAGGATATTAATTTTGAAAGTAAAATTCTCGAAGTTTTAAACAATACATTATTCATCATTTCGCATTATGCAGTTTTCGAAATTATTCCGAAATTAATAATGATCATTGTTTGTTATTATATATCAAATCAATTATTTGTTATGAGTCAAAAAACAATTTTGCGTAACGGAAAATAAACTGGTTGGATCGAAGTTAAAGTGCCGGCTCTGCCCGATTAAAACAAGCACTGCTGTAGCAATTTATATATGCTCTGTTTACAAATACATTGGAAATCTCCGTTTCTGATTAGTACTAGTATTTAGGAAGAAAAATAAAGCGAAATTAAGTGAAATAAAAAATAATAATAAATAAATCGGACAAATTATCTTATAAACAAATAAAGAGAAGGTTTCTTGCTGTTTTAAGATGATTTTGAAAGGCTTTAACTTTTTTTTTAACATAATGTTAAGTCAATATTAATACATGCATCGATAGGAAAATTCTCATGCTTTAAAATAAAACCTTCTAAGCTAAGTACTAGAATAAATCCTAAAGTAAGAAAAATTCTCTATTGAACAAAACTAATAAGGAAAAAGTTATTCTGGAGCGAAATTTTGCAGCTTATATTAACTAAAATTTCAATATTTCGAGACCTAATAGTAATAAATACCTTTAGATTTTATAAAATGTTGTTGATTTTTAGAGAAGAATTTAACAAATGTATAACTTCATTTTATAAAACATTCTCATTTTTATAGCCTTTTAAGCTATTAAATTTTTAATAACAATTTATTTACCACTTTCTCGACAAACTACCCTCCAAATTCGTGTTCAAAAGGTCAAAATACGTTTAAAAAATCGTGACGGATCTGTATACATTCAAAAAGCCACGGAAATCCTCTGGGCTCGCAGACTGTAGATACCTATTGTTAAACTAAATTTATGTAAATATGTGCTTTTTATTGAAAATGAACTTATTGTATCAGTATATAACATTTTTAAAAAAGATTTTATAATTTGAAAATAATATTCATATTTTCACGTGTAATTTTCTTATTAATTTTATTTATATATGGTTAAACCAAAAACGCATACTTATTTTTAATTATAATTTTTCATTTAATAGAATTTAGTTTTTACTACGTAAATTACTTCAGCCCAGTTTACTGACTAGTAACATGTGACTGTTATTCAATAATTTTTAATATTGATTTTTATTTTTCAATATATTATAGTAGTCCTTGGGTCAAACACTAACAACATCGGAATTATTACATGTAAAGGCCGAGCTCATCGTCTATTGTTTATGTGATGCTTTGTACAGAAGCATTTTCCATCCCGCAAAATAATAAATTGACAAATAGATATTATGTAAGGAGGAATATAAAATTAAAACTTTGTACACAATGAATGCAGCTTTACAAATTTATATCTTTTCTATGTGTGCATTAAATCAATTTATTTCACGTTCAATTCATGCAAATCAAAACTGCTTTCTGCCAACGAAGGAAGTTATTCCTGGAGTGCTAGTAAGTAATATTAAAACATACCTATAGATCAATAAATTCCTATGTAAGACTTTTTAAACAGCAGATAAAGCCATATTCATGAATAATATTGTCTTGGTATTAAAAGATATTTTCTTAATCTTGCAATATTATTGAGTAAATAGTATTAATATTTCCTTAATATTGTGAATAACATAAAATACTGATAAAACTAAGAATATTGAATTCACATGTAAATTTTTATTCACGCAGAGACTTCTCACATAGTCTATGAAGCAATATTGTACGTAGTTTATCAGGAAAAGTTGACATATTATTTTACGCATGCACTTCATTTATCTTGTAAAACGTATTGAAAATTATGTAATATATAATTATTTACAAAACTATCCAATTTTACCATTAATTTCTTTATTATCCTATCATTGTATTGAATTTCAAGAAAAGATGAGAAAAGTCCAATACCATTCTTTAATATTCTTTAAGCCAAATTCTTTTTCAAAAGAAATTGATAATGTTTTTTATACTTTTAAAAAAAATGCTAAAATTTAATTTAATCTAATTTCTATGGATTTTACAGTCATTTTTATAAATTAATTAATGTTGTATGTTTGTTAACTTGTGAAATACAGTCGACATAAGTACTTTTAAGTTTTAATATAATTGTACTTACAGATAGAATTATTTATAATTAGCCTTGTAAAATTGGAAATTATTAAAGAGAAGTTCAAAGGTCTTGAACCGTCGAGCATTATGCAGATGAGAAATCTTTTCGTCAAAGAGGCTGTCAGATTGTCCTTTACTAATAAAATTAATTTGACTTTTAATATTTCAGATTGTACAAAAGTGGTTATCTGACTATCATTGTAACTAGATTAGTTTAGAAAAAGATAAGATCGACCCAAATAGTTAATAGTTTGCTTTATCGTAGTGGAAGTAGAATTTTTTACTTTAAGATAAGGTTAACACTTTTCATCTCACTATATGTAATTTGATAAATATTTCATAATTTTCTGAAATAGTTACAATTTCTATTGAAAATTTAATTTGATATTCAATTATAATATTTAAATATTCAAAATTAGTTTCACATAAAATAACATTATAGGTACAAAGACTAAAATATTGATTTTTTACTTTAAAGGAGTCAGTTATTACAAAATGTTTTTCCGAAAAAGATAGCTCTGTATTTATAAGCGAGAACAAAAATGACATCATTAACGGTAATACCTTAACTTTGCTATTTTCGCTACTAAAACCAATATATTTATTTGAAATAAAGAATAGTGCAATTTTAAAAGAAAATCAACGATTTCGAAAAATATATGTTATAAATGAAACCTACTTCAGCAGGAGAGATATTCCCGCGATAGAGTTTATCATTGACTTATCTTACAATGCTAATCTGCAGTTACTTTTAGAAGAACTAAGAAATTCCATTTGGTGGAATCATAAGGCTTTATATTTGATATTTAATACGAATTCAGAAATAGGGTGTGCATTAGCACACACAGTACTGAATACTGTTTGGAGTTTTAATATTCTTTCTGCACTCTATATTTGCCAACTATCAATGAACGAATTATTTCTTTATACATTCAATCCTTATTCAAATGTGGGTCCAAAATTTTGGAAGAATATACAACAGAATTTATCATCTAATATGTATTGGAGTTTATTTGAATATAGTATTAAAAATTTCGAAGACTTTACAACAAATTTGGGTAGGTAATAAATTTAGTCAGAATATATATATATATATATATATATTAGGACTTACACAATATCTGAAAAATTAGCTATTTAGGATATACATATAACCCACGTTTTATTTCAAATAATACCCTATATAGAGTATGTAATTAGCTTGAGCTGTAGAGCATAAGTTTCACATGCTTTTTGTTTTTATCAAATGGGCTAAATTATAAATTGGACACTGAAAGAGCTAAGTGTATACAATTGTGAGAAAGATAAAATAAAAAAAATAGTAAGGAGGCTACTGTCAACTAATGTTGGCTGTTCTGACCATTAGTTTTTTACCTTCTGTAATAGAAAAATATGATGTCTGTAGTATTTTAGTAGTTCAAATTCCAATCTCTGTCTCACTTGATTCTCTCTTGCGCCTCGACAAAAATTTACATATATTATTTTTAATAACATATCATAGATATCTTTGACTGATTAACATAATTTTTAGAAAGCACAAATACACTAAGATGGAATAAATTAATTAAAAGAAATCTTCTGTAAAGGTAAATTTCATCATGGTCAAAGTAACATTTTTTAGATAATATACAATAAACTGATAAAATGACTAATGATTAGCTCGAACTAATTTGATAATAACTAAAAAACTATGCATTTAATGTATTTATCTATAAAATTTTTATTTTTCTATACCAGTAATACATAATTTCTAATTTCATATTTGTATATGTAAAATCTAAAAACTCATAGGATAAAGTATTAAGAATTTTTCATAATTTAATCATTTTTAATAATTTATCTTGACCAATATTGAATTATATTAAGTTATAAAATAAAATTATAAGTACTTGAATGAACAGAAAGTACGATTATATAAAATTATATACTAATTTTAGACTCAAACTAAAAAAAATAAAATTATTACTATTAATAGAGCATAATATATAATTTACAGTAGTAATATAATAAAATTAATCAATGAATATAAATATGTATAATTTATAAATATAATAGCACTAGAACTTATTATTACAAACATTAGATTGTATTTTTTAGAATGTTAATAACTTTTATTAATTTAGTTATTTCTGTTATCTCTTTTTTATCTCTAGATCCATCTCATTGCAAAAGTTTATATTTTGACAAAGCAAAATATTTGCACGGATACCCTTTAAAAAATGTTATATTTTATAGTAAAAATTTAATTAACAATATAACGAAAAATGGATATGAAAGATATGAAGATCAAGCGTTCCAAATTTACAGCGTTGCATTAAAATTTATGAATGCAACAAATACAGTGAAATTGACTGAACGACCAGGCGGTTTTGATAAATATGGACATTTGACTAAGCCTTATGGTCTAATCACAGATGTAATTAATGGTACTGCTGACATCACGTCATCTGGTATTCTTTTGCGCGATTATTGGAAGCACCAACCGTATCCCATTTATAGTGTTGCGATAAAAATGATATCTCTAAAATCATTATCCAATCAAGCTTGGATATCTGTATCTAATTACTCATATCTAAACCTAATATATACGTGTTTAGGAGTCGCTTTATTTTTGTTAATGCTAAAATATATATTACGTCAGTCACTATCTGATACATTTTTAGTAGTCATTAGTTTAATTCTTAATCAACCAATTGCCAAAATTCGCTTAAATTTACAAAGAAAAATAATTTTTATCACTCTGTCATTTACATCTTTTACAATTGGTGCCAGCATTCTAAGTTTCTTCAGTGCAATAAGTATAGTACCGTCAACTGGACGTAATATAGACTCATTATCTGATATATTAAAGTACAATAGTAAACTCTCTGGTCCTCCTACCTACAAAGATTTTATTTGGGATCAGAAAATTCTTGAACAATATGTATCAGTTTCATCGGCTGTGAGCTGTCTTAATCTACTTTATAAAGGCCAGCGACTCACCTGCTTGTCAAGTGATGTAGAATTATATTTTATTATAAAAAATACATCTTTAATACATATAGCAAGAGAAAGTTTAACAGAACGAACTGTGTCCTTCCTAACTTCAGAAGATTTTCCTCTTATGTATAAAATTAACGTGGCCTTTTCAAGAATGACTGAAGCAGGACTAATACAATTATTAATTAGGCCATTAATTTCTTTTAATTTTATTAGTATAAGTGATAAAGATTACGATCTTTTAGATATAAAGGATATTATTATCAGCTTTTATATCTTATTTTCAGGTTGGGCTATTGGATTGGCTGTAGTTATCATCGAGATTGTAATTTATAAATTAATTATAGTATTACAAAATTCTCCGAAAATTGAATAAATAAGTAATTAATCGAATATAATAAATAAAAATACATTAAAAATATTTACTTATTATTTAATTATTTGTTGAAATATAGTAATAATTATACTTATATCTTACGTTTTACTATAGTATACCTAGATATATTTACGCAAGTGTCATGACCTATATATTTATATTATTTTGCCAGTATTTTAACGTTCGACTTCATTAATTGATCAGCGTGTAAATATAAAATTAATTAACAACTCGCTATAGAATTGATAAATAATGTCTAAATGAATTTAATATTCTATCCTAACTAAATGACTAAATCCACAGGCAGGCGCAATAGTCGCAAAGATCACTCGCTGAAGTTTCTGGCGTCACTAAAGTCTAACGTACATGCTTATTTTGCCGTTCTCTCTCTTTCTCGCTCTCTCTCTCTCTCTCTCTCTCTCTCTCTCTCTCTCTCTCTCTCTCTCGTTTTCTCTTTCTCTCTTCTATTTACTTGCTTATTTAATTTCTCTGTTGAAGAGAATACAGCTAGGAATGAAAGAAAGGGAGAATTGTATCTAGCATCCCTCTTCTTAACTATATGCATGTGGTTTTCGTTTCTGCTTTACCGTCATTGCTACCAAGAACATAAAATCTGATTTTATGCTTTCATATAACAGATAAAACAATAGTTGTAGGAATGATTTTCTACAGTGCTGAATGGAATAAATAAATTTTTAGACAAAAACATTTTCTGATTTTCAATATATGTGAACTCATGTTGTATGTATGTATACTTTGCCAATCGCAACTCAGTTATGTTTTTGATTACATACACATTAAAAAAGTATTAAAAATTTCAAGTATACATGCTAGAAACTAAACTATAGAAGTACAGTGAGCTCACCACGAGGTACTAAAAACGTGGTGAATCACAGAGTCGGAGCAGAAACCCTCGGTGAATTCACTGTAAGTCGCCATCCTAGAGAGTATGAAGGTAAATGCAGCTGATAAGAAGTAAACTAAAGAAAAATAATACTTTAATCCGTTGTCGAACCTGAAACGACATGAGACATGAGAACGAAAAAGAACCTGAAATGAAAAAGACATGAGACGAAAACAATGCATTTCGAATTAAACGAATTCTCTAAGTGATAACTCGCTAAATACTGACATTATAAATAAAATTAAAAATTAATATTGCTTCTAAAGATGTTATATTTTGGGATAATTCACTGAAACATTCACATAAATAAGTATAAAAATAATAGACAGACAATCTTCTTCATCTAACGAATTCCAGGGCCGCAGATACATTACTTGGTACTTGGATCCAACGACGCCACTCCTTTATATGCTCGCAAAAGAATCTGATCACATCAGCCAAGTATATAATTGTAGGCCGAAGCTGGACCAACAGATTTGCTGCAACTCGCATTGAGTGTGTCCGACAGAAATCGCTCCCCGAGTACGTATCGCAGCTAGATAATCAAGATTCTATATACACCCGTATATACCAACGTATTGAGTCCCGGAGAAAAGAAGAGGGAAGTTTGTAGGGAAACTGAAGGAATGGCTTGTAAGGAAAAATATTGAAATTTCTTGTTCGTACGCTATAATACGATGTCCAGATGTGTCAGAATGACTTTTATGAGAAGTTTCGTATTCTATCATGCAAATACAAAACTACCCGTAAAAATCGTCCCGAGACGTATTCTATTCTCCGATCAGGAAAGTACAATATATCTTCGTAGAAGCTGTATATAAGATGTATATATATAAGATCTGTTTCAAAAGTTCCCAGCAATTAAAAAAAGACATATTATTTTTGCAAAATTGATTTACTTACTTCAAAATAGTCCCCTTCGGAGCCATTCAAAAGTTTAGTGCATTTGAACCGCATGACAATAGTACATTGTGACACAAGGGAATAAAATAGGCGTTTTTCGACGAGGGCATGCTCGCCACTCGAGCGAAGCGAGGGCGTCAAATTACCTGAATCCGATAACGCCTTTGCTCCCGTGTGTCACATACTATTTTCCCATACGAGGGCGCTTTCTCAAAGAAATGTACAAAAAATTGAACGGCAAACTCACAGAATTAAAGAATGTCAAACCCCCCCCCCAGGTGTTAGTCATGCTTAGATAGTACGAACAGATATAAAATCTAAAGATCCATCTAAAATACTCGCTCTGAAATAAGCTGCCCTAACATAAAATGTAATTCGTTGGGTTTGAAAAAAAATATATTATCGGTTTTCTCTTAAGGTTACACCTGCAATTTACTTGAATTGAATAAAACTAAATGAAATAATTTCCTCTTATTTGGAAATTGATAAAGTATGTTAAGAAAAGATGTAGGATTGGGTGGTGGGGGTGCAGGGGGTGTAACCCCCGCTGGAGGTTGGGGGCAGAACCCCCCTTTTCTATAAATAAATAAGATGAATCAATTGAAGATTATAAGTTTGTTAATAATCTACGCTCAAATTTTAAAAAATTTAATAGCTTAATAAATAGAATTCGGGCTCGACATTTTTTTTGCACTTTGAGTGAGATATTTAAGATTTTAAAATAAAATAAGATTTACATTCTATCTGAAATTTATTATAAAAATTCTTATGTTTTTTAAGTATAAAAAATTATCTATATCTTTTTTTTAATTAGATTGAATTTAAAATTCTATTTATTATACAATTAAATTTTTTAAAATTTCAATTTGAGCGTAGATTATTAACAAACTTATAATCTTCGATTGATTAGTCTTATTTATTTTTAGAAAAGGGGGGCTCCGCCCCCAACCTCCAGCGGGGGTTACACCCCCTGCACCCCCACCACCCAATCCTACATCTCTTCTTAACATACTTTATCAATTTCCAAATAAGAGGAAATTATTTAATTTAGTTTTATTCAATTCAAGTAAATTGCAGGTATAACCTTAAGAGAAAACCGATAATATTTTTTTTTTCAAACCCCACGAATTACATTTTATGTTAGGGTAACTTATTTTAGAGCGAATATCATTTGGACCTTTAGATTTTATACTTGCTCGCTCTATCAAAGCATGACTAACACATGGGGGAGGGGGTTGACATTCTTTAATTCTATGTTTGCCGTTCAATTTTTTGTGTATTTCTTTGAGAAAGAATAAGTGCCCTCGTATGGGAAAATAGTATGTGACACAAGGGAGCAAAATAGGCGTTTTCCGACGAAGGTTTGTTTGCCGCCCGAGCGAAGCGAGTATAGACTATTTTAATGTACTATTTCCATGTTGTTGATCAAAATTATTTTCAATATAGCGGTCGTTGCCTTTCGGATGTCCCCAACGTCCCTGTAACATTTTTTTCATCGCTAAATGCAATTTACCGAATCGGTAGAAATCACAAGCTACTATATCAGATGAATACGGTGAGTTCTTGACCCTAAGAATACCGTTTTTGATCTAAAAGTCACCAATGTCGATCCATAAGACGCCGCTTTATTATGCAACAAATGCCAGCTTCCACTTTCATGATATACTGGCCGAATACGACGAATACGGGCAAGCAAATCATTCATCACACCAAGATAATGCACAGCATTGACTGTTTTGCTAGATGTTACTGATTCAAATAGTACTGACATTTTATTATTAATTAAATTGAAACATTAAATATTGACGTTAATTTTAAGTTTAAATATTAAGTGAAGCTGATTCATTAAATTGTGTTTAAGACATTATAGTTTTAATTTTAAGTTTCTAGAGAATACTTTGTAATAAATATTAGATTATATTACGTATAGGTATATAAGGTTCAGACGTTTTGATAAATTTTGAGAACTGTACTGCTTAAAATATATGTTCTAAAGAAAATTAAATGATATGGATTCTTTAAAAATGTATACAATTGACTCGGGTGCGAGATTACCTCGGACAAAAGCGGCTGCAAGATAAATAATTTCATGATACGTTAAATGAAACGAAATTTTTAGTTGTAAAGCAAAGGCAAGAAAAGAGAGATTTGAAATATTTAAATTTAAGAAAAATTCTATATTACGAAGCGACTATAAAAATAGAAGTCGATGAAAAAGGCGCCTAAAAATCGCGAGCAGACTCTCGTTATAGGCCAAACTATGTGTACAAATAAGGTACACACTTGAATCGTGCCGTGACGGGAAAACCGAAGATTTTCTCGTAAAATAGCTTATATACGGTTTCACACATAGGTGGCCGAATATTTGCTATTGAGAAAATCTTGAGGTTTTCAAAAGAGGTTAAATGGTTATGCTTCTTAAAAGCAGTGATCCGTGCTGTGACGGGAAATTCGGATATTTTCCTTGTAAGAAAGCTTTTCTACAGACCTATATTGAAATAGGTCGTATTCTGGCTTTCGGAAAATATCGAGAATTTCAAAATCAGGGGACGTGTATGGTTGGCCACCTCGGGCTCTCCGTCCGTCCGGCTGCGCGAAGAGTTTGGGCTGCGATCGGCGCGAGCGGGGCTTATCGCTTGTAATTGGACTCCTTTTCGAGGGGAGTGAAAAGTTTATAAAATAGCGCCATAAGAGCGTTTGAGTAATTGCTTTTCTCACTCTCTTTCTATATATTAAACTATTATTACTCAAAAAAAAAAAAAAAAAAAAAAGCTGTATGAGAACGCGCTAAATTATTGTTTTCTGGTCTCAGCTCTATTGTTGGTTATAAATATATTTAAAATGAAATCAAAATTAAATGCATTGGAATGTTGCGAGCTGTTTATATAATTATACCTAATTATTAATGTATATAGTTTTTAATTAATTTATCAATTATGTTATTAATTATTCATTTGTTCATTGCTAAATTTATAAACTATTGTATTAATTATTCATTTGTTCATTGCTATGGAGATGTTTCACTTATAAATAACAAAAAGAAAAAGATCGTAAAAAACATCTCCATAGCAACCAAGGCAAATAAAACTGTTTGAAAACGCTTGAGCACCTTTTTCTGATCAGCCTCCGAAATATCAAGGTGTTAATACTTGAAATTTATCATTTGTATCCGATTTTTTAAATATTAAAACAGTTTCATATATTGTTAAAAATTCATTTAAAATTCATTTACAATCCCAGTATAATATTAGATTATTAAGGAATACTAGATGAAAGAAATTTCTGGTGAATAATACCCTTGGAATGGTAGAAAGCGATGATCATTGTTTTGATTTCCGGTTTTTCCAAGCGCGATTTTTTCGGTTTCGGCTCATCAGGGGCTTTCCATTCGGCACTTCGACGTTTGGTTTTGGTATCATATTGAGAACACTATGTCTGATCACCAGTTATGATACAATAAACATAGTGTTAGTTTCTTTAGGCTTCTTCAATGATGTGTTTAGGCTGCTGAGTTTGAAGCCCTTTTTTGGCCTTAGTCAACTTGTGTTGAACAAAGCGCGAAGACACGTTTGGGAGATCCAAGTGCTCGATTAAAATGCGATGAATCGATGCTGCTGATAAATCTAATTCCACTTTCATATAAAGTGAATATTTAGTTATTGTTACCAACTGAAATTGAAAAAAATGGTCTGCAAAATGTCACCTTTTTGATGTGGACGAAATATTAATAAAATATAATCATATAGTAATGTAAAACATATTATAATTTGAATTAAAGTGAAAACTAAATATTTTAAATATAATACTCACGTATTATTCTCAATTGGTTTTCTATAATTCAATAAAATAAATAAATCATATATTTATTACCATCATGTTCATTTCGTAAAGAAAATGAAAGCGACGTTATCCGCAAATGATCTACCTCACCGTTTGTATACGTATTGTTGGTGGAGTATTTGCCAATTGAAACTTAATCCTATTCGTAATTTTTCAAGAACAATAATTTAAAACCATGTTTTGCAATAGTTCGATATTTCTAATAAATAAAAGCAGTTCTATCACAATGAGTCGGATCCAACACGTGACTCGTCCTAGATACGAGGCTTTTAGCGAAATTACTTTGTAGAAAATATGGATTAGACTAAAATAAAAGACACAGTATAGGTTTAATAATTTATCGGTATAAATTTATCCAATGATTATAAAGAAAAGCCATTGTATAATATATAACCATTCTGATTATTAATACTACATGTCACATACATTAAACATTCTTACTATAATTATATTTAACGATAAAATTTAACAAATTTCAACCTTATCGAAATAATTATAAGTATATTAAGCTATATTTTTATATATTAAATGAAATAGATCTTATAAAGATAAAAAGAATTTTCAAATAAATTATACCATAAATTCCAATATGTAATTACATACTCTGTTCCTTCTTGAGCGGTTTCAGTGATATATATAGGTCAAATTAAGTAACATCATCCTATTATTCTATACAACATACAATGCATTCGAAAATATTAGAAAAGGATCGCCGATTACCATGAATAGAGGAATAAAAATCCATTTCTCTTACGTATGTGTACTAAATATACTTATCTTATATTCTATTAAAGCAGATCGAAAATACTTTCTACCATCAATGAAGATTAATATAGTAATTGTAATTAAATTATCTAATAATACATAATTATCCATTCATTTTTTAACACTAGATCATTATTAATAAGTCTCTATAGCACTGCTGTCACACTTCAAGCATGTCACCTAATTGAAAAAGTAAAAAACTTCTAGATCATTAAAATTTGGTTAGTTTATATATAATATAGATTTAACCTTTAGAAGACCATGATAACTAAGTGGGTCATTAAAGTTATTTAGGCCTCTGAACTCGATTCTGTCATCAAAATGAAAATTCAAAATGGCAGAAGTAATATGTCGGATCTTTACCAGATGTTTTTTTATTCTGGTTAATCTTGAAATCGGGCTCGCATTGAAGAAATAATTAGCGGATTAAAGTGGAAAATCAAGCCTGAGAACATTTATGTCGCTTACTTTGAGCCTAATCAGTGAAAAAAAAATGTTGGTTCTAGTTGATCGCCATCTTGAATCCGCCATTTTAAATTTGGAAAGTTTGATTGCAGAATCGTATTCAGCAATCGCAGAAACTCCGGGGGAGACATTTTTGAGGCTTAAAAAATCATCTAAACGTTTTTTACGAAAAAGAAAAGGATTACCATGCGTATTACAGTACCGGGCCGGAATGATGCGTGGAGGCATGATGATCCAATCTTCTATAGGTTTGACCTAAGTTTAGTCTTTTGTGCATGGCCTAAACTCACTTTTTTCAGAGAAAAATGGAATTTTTGAAAATTCTAATAAAAAATGACTTTTTTGACAATTTTGGAACAAATTTCGTATAACTTGAAAAATTGAAAGATGTTAAAGGATTCTTAAATATTTTTGTTTTCTGTGCTTGTATAATTAGAGGCACAATAATTTAAATCTTATTTTTTTACTTATTTTGATTCATAGTTTCAAAAAAATTTAGATTGTATAGAAAAATATATGACTCATTTCAGTCAAAAATCCGGTTTAAAAGAAATTTTTTTTAATTATAAATTCATTTTAGATTAAAAGATATTGGTGTTTGCAAAAAAGATCTCTATATAAAATAAACAAATTAAAATTTTCTGCACGTCAATGTCTATATTAAAGCTGTACATTCAACATCTAACGTACTGTGCTTTAATCCAATAATTCAGATAACGGAAAAATTTTATGAAGCTTAAAAGGAAGAATTTTTTTAAGAATTCTAAAATATCTAAAATCATCGATTTATATTTCATCATAGAGGTTCTATGCTTACTACTCTTCAACTATGAAAAAAAGCAAATTTTTTTCACGAAGAACTAATAAAATATTTTAGTTAGTAATAATATCTTAGTTTCAACTTCTTTAATATTTCTGAAATAATTTGCCTACTAACCTTGAAAAATTATTTATTAGATTTATGAATAAATTGATATGGAATTCAAGATATAGTACTCATATAATAATATTATATTATAATAAATTAAAAAATTATATAACAATATGTTCATAAAAACTAAATATCTGTTTTTGATTTTAGGAGTCAGTTATTGATAAATGTTTTTCTAAAAAAGACAGTTCCGTAATCATAAGTAACAAAAACTATACCAATGACAATATCTTAGCACTAATATTTTCGTCTTGGAAGCCTATATATTTATTTACAACAAATAATAATGAAGTCTTAAAAGTGAATCAACGGTTTCGAAAAGTATATGTAATAAATGAAACCTACTTCAGCAGAATACCTCTTCCTGCAAGAGAGTTTATCATCGACTTATCATTTAATCCAAATCTGAGCCTACTTTTAGAAGAAATAAGAGATTCCATTTGGTGGAATCACGAAGCTTTATTTTTAATAATTAATAGAAATCAAAAAGTGGGCTGTACATTAGCAGAAACAATATTAAACATAATTTGGGCATTTAATATCATATCTGCAATATATATTTGTCAACTTCCAAACGACCAGTTATTTTTCTATACATTTAATCCTTATGCGAATAAGAGTCCAAAGTTTTGGAAAAATATTGAACACAATTCACCGACAAATATGCATTGGACTTTACTTGAATATTATATTAGAGATTTGGAAGACTTCTCAAAAAATTTTGGTTCGTAAATCTTTCAATAAATTGTAAAAGATAAATTGTCAATACATTCATTAAAACGTATGCATAGAATAAAAGAAGTGTATATCTCTCTATGTAACTACAACATAAATATTAGAAGTTTTTTGTTCAATTTATAATAAATTAATAGTACAATAATGCAAACAGATTTTTTTATTTGAAAAATATTTTTCTAGCTTATAATTAAATATCTAACTACGTAAAAATATGATATTATGTACTGATTATTTGTAACATTATGGTTGCATATTTTAAATATACTTCTAAAGTTGCGTTCAAAATTTACAATTTTAGAAAAAACAAGTAGCAAAAAATATTTTAAATATATCAAGTTAATAAAATCAAAAATAAAAAGTGTCATATTCTTTAATGTTAATTAAAATGAAATTAAATTAATTTATTAAAATTACTATTTAAATTATTATTTAAATCATTCTCTTCTATTTTCCATCTAGATCTTTAGTGATTTTTTTTGATTGCCTAACATGGAGAAATGAGAAAAATGAAACATTAATCTGAATCTTATGATATGAGTCTTGAAACGAAATATTTATTTTATTTTTATAGATTAAAAATTAATCTGTCAAATGACATGCAATAATTATTATTTAAATAAATATTTGAACTTTGAATGTCAAAGATATACATACATATTCTTTTAAAATAAATTTTAGGCTGTCAACTATAGTAAATAACCTTCATAAAGCTGTAACTAAAAATTAAACTTAATACGAATATATCAAATTTATGTTTATTTAAATATTTATGCTACCTTTATCATATCTGTAGATCCGTCTCTCTGCAAAATGATATACTTTGATCATGCGGAATATTTGAATGGTTATTCTTTTAAAATCATAAAATATCATGATGAAACTACGGTAATATATAATGCATTCAAAAATGGATATGAAAGATATCACGATATTGGATACAAAATTATCATGATCATATTAAAATGTATTAATGCCACGAATACATTGAAGTTGACCAAAACGTTTGGTGCCCTTGACAAGTATGGATATTTTACTAAACCTTATGGACTAGTCACAGATATGCTCAATGGTTCTGCTGATATCTTGGCAACGGTTTTTCTTCTACGTGATTACTGGAAGTATCAACCATATCCCATTTATAATGGTTTAATAAAATTGATTTCCTTAAAAGCTCCATCAATTAAAGTTTGGATACCTGTATCTACTTTTCCTTTTACAGAATTTACATATGTGATCATGGGTATCTTTTTCTTTCTACTAATTTTGAAACTCATATTAAAGAAGTCTTTTTCTGACGTTTTTTTAGTATTTATTAGTTTAATTCTTAATCAGCCAACTACAAGCATTTCTTTAAATATGCGAGGCAAATTAATTATTATTACCCTCTCATTTATATCTTTTATAATTGGTACAACGATGCTTAGTTTTTTTAGTGCGATAAGCGTAGTTCCATGGAGCAGTAGTAATATAGAATCATTGGATGATCTATTAAAGTACAATATGTCACTCCATGGTCTGCCTGGTTACAAAAATTTTATTTCAGATTCAAAAATTTTTGATAAATATATTCCATTTTCACATTTTAAATATTGTATTGATAGACTTTTCAAAGGTGATAGAATTGCTTGTGTGGCTTCTGTAAAAGATATAAACGATATATATTGTATGAGACAAAATAAATCGATAATACATGTCGCAAAAGGTAATTTAGCCAATCGAAGTTTTTCCTTTTTAACATCAGAAGATTTTCCACTTATGTATAAACTAAACACGATATTATTAAGAATGAATCAAGCAGGATTAACTCAGCTAATATTTCTACAGCAGAATTGTCCACAACGAAATGATATAAGTGAAAACAGTTTCGACCTCTTAGACCTGAAGAAAATAATTGCATATTTTTATGTTTTATTTGCAGGCTGGGCAATTGCATTTACCCTGTTTATTATTGAGATTACAATGAGCATATTATTCATAAAATCAGACAATTAAATATAAAACGTTTTAAATCAATTAAGAAAATGTTATTAGTAAAACGAGTAAGTCAACTCACAAGCGCAATATCATTACAGTACTTTGTACGGTATGATAAACAGCATTACCTAACATTGTCGACAATAGTATTTTCTCTTATTCAATAATATTTGCCGTTCATTAATATTCGATAAATTTTATTGTATTTGATCTAGAAATCATTATTAAAGATTCAATTTTTATTAAAAAAAAAATTTCAATAAAGTTTAATTCTAACTAAATTGTAATAGATAATTTAAGTCGATAAAAGTGAAAATTCTCATAAGAGCACGTGCAGAAGTATGAGTAAAAGAGTGATTAATGATCTACATCATGCATGCAAACTCATAACATAAGCTGAAAATTTAATTGAAATATTTTTATATCTATATCGAACCGTGCGCCGAATTTCATCAACTTTTTAATTGTGTCTCGATATAATATCAGTATGACCTCCTTCTAGTCACTTAGTTATAATAAATATATTACTGATTAGCATCCTTCTGCTTCTTCGCCGGAAATGCTAATGAGGACAAATTATAAAAATTTTGATTAAAATTTCATTGATTTTCAGAATAGAACATCTTCCCAAATGATACTCACAATCACATAACTTACAATTAGATGTTTATAACCATTGACAATATTTGTTTTAACATCCTAAATAAAAATTAATGTAACATAACGCATTTATTTATTTATCAATTATATATCTATATCTAATGAACGATAATTAATTAAATATAAGTAATCTCTTTAATTAATCAATATTCAGTTTATCTTATTAGAGTTTTTTACAATTTTGAAAATCGAATCGAAAATTCCTAACTATTCAGATTTGAAGCCCCTATAAGCAATTTTTAAAAAATCAAAAACTACTTTAAGTAAAATTTTCAAAGTTTCTACCTGTATAATAGGTTCTCTATTTTTCAGTATTTAAAATCACATGGTTGATTATAAATGATAAACAACGTTGAAAATAATTTTCATTTTAACATAATATATTTGAATATATTTCTTACGCGATTGTTACACTATCATTTTTTCACTGCTATCTATTTATATAGATTTGTGATAAGCAAACATACATTTCCTTATCTGCATAACATAATTGGAAATAAAATATAAGCTGTCTCTCCCGCGAATATAAAAAATTAATAAAAAAAGAATTATGGTTAAATATTTAGGTTTTGAAATGTTTACATACATACAAATGTCTACTTTATAATACATATAAAATAGTATTTATTATAATAATTCTTTTATTCTTAATTAATTGTAAAATTTATATGTATATAATATATATATAATCTGATCACCATACTATAACTCAGGTGGAGGTGAGAATAGAATATGAGGCATTTCGATTGAATAAAATATATAAAGCATTAGAAGATTATTGATTAATATAAAAAAATATATTAATATATTATATACCATATGATTTTATCGATATAATAAGTATTCTTACATAATAATACAGTATTCTTGGTAAAAAGAGTAATTTTAGAAAAAGACTTTCTCGTTTCGGACTTCACCTATCATGAAAACTTCACAGTAAATATGAACATGTATGTAATGACATGTAAAATTGTAATTTCTATATTTTTAATGCAAAATAAATATAATGCATTAAATAGTTGATCGCCTTTTTTCCGCAGCATAATCCTTACCTTAATATAAATATAGAAGATCTGTTATTAATTATTGTTATTCTCAAGTTTATTGTTACTTATTATTTTTGGAATGAATTTCTACATTTTAATCATTATAATTATTATTAATTATAAAATTAAGATATATATATATATATATATATATATATATATAAATATTAAATAATATAAATTATTAAATTAAAATATATTTTTGTACTGTTAAGTTTTTGTTGAGTATTTCATAAATTGATTTTTTTAAATACATATACAGATTAAATATATTCATTATTCACAATGAATATATATATATATATATATATATATATATATATATATATATATATAATATATATAATATAAAAATATTTTTTGTAAAATGTTATATATAAAAAAATATTGTATTTATATAATTATAATATAGGACATAATATGCCATTATTATTTAGCAACTGTATTTGCTCCTTATATAAAATTTAATTCTATTAAATACACAATTATACTGTTCAGCTTGCTTTCCTAGATAATGGTGCTTTTATACTTTATTTAAAGTAAAAATTATATATTCTCCCCATGATAGTTTTTTTTACTATTTTGTTTGAAAGGGGGCAATATAAGTATTGATTAATCAATAAATATTTTTTGAGAAAGCCAAAAAGTCACCTTATTATTTGAACATACTTCATACATCAAGTAAATGCAAAAACAACAATTATAATCGTCTACAGTATATATAATAAAATATGAAATTCTAATCCTTATCATATCCACATTCGTAAAACCATCGTAAGTACTGAATTATTGATCTGAGATTTTTCATTGAAGATTTCCTTAGATTTGTTATCCTGTTCAGAATTCTACAAAAGATTTCCTTAGATTTGTTATCCTGTTCAGAATTCTACAAAAATTCTACAAATACAAAAAAAACAACATTTTTCCTATTATTTTATTGATTCATAATTCCTTTTCGAATTATGTAAATGATGATATTATTTATTACGCAAAGAAGAAGCTTACATCTAAATGTGTCCAAATTAAAAAAAGAGTTTTCGAAAATCAACTTTGAGTTCACTTCTTTATCATGTCTGAATACGATTCTACCAATATAGTGGTAAGAAATATAAATTAGAAGTTACTTGCTAATAATTATTATAACCTTAATTAAAATGTTTAAATAAAAGTAAAAAATATATTAATTATCAGTTACTTTGCATTGAAAAGAAAATGTTGAAAATGAAATGTTTCAATGGCAGATTATATATAACAGTTACATAAAAGTACACATTTCTAAAAATTTTTAAATTATGACATAGTACTATAATAGTATTATAGGCTGAGTATTAAGAACCCTCCAATAAAATTCTCGAACGATGTTTGCCCACTTTAATTATTATAAACTTTTTGAAGACGGGATCGGAATTATCTATCAGTTGATATTTCGGATAAAAGTATCCAATAAATAAAATGTTTAATTCGGTGAAATTTGAAGAAATCATCGATGAAAAAACTCTTGCATAAATATTTCAGAACTTACGGCTGCTGTGCTATTTTTCTGTTCATAAAAGACATGAAATATTTTCATCATTTGAAGCTTGAATTTTATAATTATATAATTATATAATTTCGAATTATATAATTCCGCAATATATTAAATCAGGCACTGCAATGGATTTTAACTAAAAGGAATAGAGCGCTCTTAAGAGTGTTCCACATCATCACCGATGCGCCACAATCAACTATTATAACGGAAATGAAAAAGCACAAATAGTAGATTTATTGCATTTTTTAATAATTAATTATTAATTATATTTTTTGCAACTGAATGAAATTTTGTCTTAATCCTTGAAAAATTCTACAACCAGGATAACCCTCATGACATTCATCATATTTTTTAAAGTTAATTTAAAAAGTAAGAAAATTTTCACTTCAGTATTGACGGTACTATAGAAATCTCTGCTTTGATTCATCACTGAATAAAAAACTGATATTATAAATTTTCTATGTATAATGGCTATGAAACTTCGGTCACCCAGGATGTAGAATATAATAATGAATCGAATGAACTTTATTTCATCCGTTTATTCGTGATATTGAGGGACTAAATGAAATCTACAATTATATTACTCTATTATTGATTGTGATTTCTGCAGATAAAAAAGAGGTGGCGTTGCAGGAAATATTCAGTGCCGTACAATTGCAGATAAAGTAGTATCAAGGAGACTTAATACAGTCAGTATATATATTTTGTATATATATATATATATATATATATATATATATATATATATATATATACAAAATATACAATTCGGAAATTACAATACGAATTACGACCTATATCTATAGAGGTATTGGTCATATATATTCTCTTCTTCTCTCACTCTATTATACATTGTTGTTCAAGATCTATATATGACATATGTCATATAATGTACGACCCAAATCACATTTTTGTCAGAAATTTACCTCGGCCGAACATGAGTTTAAATAATTCGCGGGCTATAACTGTACCCGTTGTTGTCAAACAGATGTAATAATTTTATCGACTATAAGCTAATAAAAATAAATCTCTAGGCGAATGTTCGCACTATTGGCGCTATTCTCTTAATCAATGCTGCAGCTTCAAAGATTACTAAATAACAAAAAAATTAAATATCTTGCTCCAAGAGTCGTAAGCATCTGCAGTTTCGAGAATTTGAGCGAACATGTAAACAACATATACGACGGTGAGTGCGCCAGTTGCATGCGCGTATGCACACACGTGACTCTCTCGCCTCTTCCGACTCACAAAGGCGCAAAATACTTCCGCGAGTTCCGACAGATACCCGAATCACAAATCACCGCGTTTGGCAAAAATCCGACAAGGGGTGCCATTTTGTGACGAGATATTTGTTAATGAAAGAAAAACACACAAATTTATTTTCTAACTCCCAAACCATGGGCACAATTTATTAACAACAATTCGTTCAATTAATATTATTACCCACTCTTACATTTCCTCACACGCGTTACAATCGGAGATTCTTCTGAACAAAAGGGTATTCCACCTAGTGCTAGCGCTCGGGAATTCGCACAATATTCACCGCAACTCTGCTCTATAATTCACGCTATCCTACTCGATCCCTTAGCACGATAAATATATTTATTGACACTATGGGTTCAAGACCCTTCTTGGCCCACAGGAGAGAGAGAGAGAGGGAGATAGAGATAGCGAGAGATAGAGCAAAAACTCAAGAGGATTAACGGGGTTTACCCGATATTGGTGGATGATTATGACATGTACGCGTGAATTCACTCTATCATTCTCCTTGACTCGCTATCTCCCCCCCCCCTCACTGTCACTCTCTCTCTCTCTCTCTCTCTCTCTCTCTCTCTCTCTCTCTCTCTCTCTCTCTATATATATATATATATATATATATATATTTTTTTTATGCATTTTCTTGGAATTGTTGGTAAAGCATATACCTATTTTACCATCGGTTTTTACACATGAATTGCGAAATTGCGAAAAAATATAGCCTATCATCTAAACCTAATTGTATTGCGCCTCAAGGATGTTTTTTGTTTCTTGTTCGGAAAAAGCGCATTGAGCAAAGCTTTAACATTAAGTTTTTTTTCAACTCGACGTTACATGAAAATGAAGTGAAATTTGTCAGCAACATCAATTCATTGCATTTTGACCGAGTGTTTGGAACTTCGAAAGGTTTTTTCGAGCTTTGTTCCACATAAATTGACGGAGACCCAAAAAGCGCTTCGAATTTAACATTCTAAAGACATCATTCAAGAAGCCACACTAATGCTCATCGCTTTCTATAATTCTAAGAGTATTATTGACCAGAAATCGGTTCCACCTAGCAAAATGGTTCATGCTACGTATTATTGTAGTGTTATGAAGGTTTTGCTTGTGTTTGTATTTGTTGTGTTCGGCCAGTATATCGTGAAAGTGGAAGCTGAGGTTTGTAACATGATGATGTGCCGTCCAATCTATGTACATTCGTAACTGATTTTTTTTATCAAAAAAAGCATTCTGTCGGCCAATCACACACCGTATTCACCTGATATGGCATCTAGTAACTTCTATTTATTCTGTAAATTGGAAGATAAGATACATAAGCAAAGAAAGAAGAGAAATATCCATCCTAAAAAACATGAAAATGTCATATATAATCAGTTGGTACAATAAATATTTTAAGCAATAGAAATATTTAATTATTTTAATGAAGTTATGAATATTTTTTATGATACATATTGTTAAAATTAATTAATTTAACTTGATTTTTTTAGAAATATTGAATAAATACAAAAAATTAGATATAAAATAACAATCAGTTAATAAATGCATATTTCTGCATACATTGAACTTAGCTTATAAATGTAAATAAGTTTCCAGAATCATTTAAATATAAATTTAATTGATTAATATTATAAATTCACATGAAGTTAAATATTTTTTGTTACATAAATTATAGAAAAAATAGAGTTTAATGTTTTATTTTGATAGTGAAGAGATGCGATGAAGATTTCATGACAATCGTGCATTGGTACTGTTATATTTATTATTGTTTTTTTGACGACATAAAATACTCACACTATAGTCGTATTTAAATATTACAATTTTAAATTTTATTTTTTTTTTCTCTACTGTAATTGTATTTTCTATGTGATGCAATGTAAAATAATAAAAAATACATAATCAACTCGAGTTTGATTTTGCTTCAAATGTATTATGTATTTCTTTATTAATTAATGTATTGAATAAACAAACCTAAATAGGTCCTCTTACAAGAGTTCATGGCAGTTGTATATATACGAAAATTGAATTCCTTTGTCGTGTTTAATTGTGATTTAACTTGAGTACATAACTAATAATGTTATATATTTTTATTGATGATTTTTAATTGATTTAAAAAAAGTAATGTATGTGCACGATTTTAACTGAGATGGAACTACGCTTCATAATCTACATAATAGGTAACAGGATGTATAAAATATGCAATTTATCGCGGAATAACGTTCTTGCACTTCTCTTGTATCTCTAAAGGAATAATACGTATCATTGATTTGGTACATGAATCTGATACAATCGCAATTGATAAAATTGGTAAAACATTTACATGTAAATACACATGAAAGTAGGCGTGAAAGTATTTAATGAGAAATCCAAAATTCAAAAGACTCAGCCGTGAATATAGGATTATGAGTTCTATTTCCTTGACTTGTAATACTAAGTCTATTTATCTTATATTTCATGAATGCAAACGACCACTACTTTTTACGATCAAAGGTAATCCTCGCAAAAGCCGTTGTAAGTAAATTATCTGCTAATAACCATTTTCTAATTTGAATTAGTATATATATATATATATATATATATATATATATATATATATATATATTCTTGGGTAGAAGTTACAATCGTTTTAATGTTTTAAATTTAAATTTAACAATTCTTAGCTATAATAATACATTAGTACATGTTCTTATAATTTTTACTTTTTAGACAAATACTAAATTTAAGTGTGAAATAAAAATAAACTTCTGAAATAACTAAAATGTTACTCTTATGAAATAATGTATCATGCATATAAATGATAAATATTTATTTTTATTTGAAGGAGTCAGTTATTAATAAATATTTTTCCTAAAGAGAAAGTCCAATATTCATAAGCAATCGTCATAATCTTAATTAGCACCTATTAACTCTACTATTTTTTTCTCTTAAACCTATGTATTTATTTGAAACAAATAAAAATATAGTTTTAATGGAGAATCAACGATTTTGAAATGTATATATAATAAATGAAACGTATTTCAGAAGAAAACCTCTTTCAGTAATAGAAGTTATCATAAATATATCATCTAATACCAATTTGAAATTATTAGGAGTGTGAATAAGACTTTCCCGTTTTTTGTAAGAGATGGCGCCACCAATACTGTGCGAGTATTCAATGGTTACATATGTCATAATCAAAGCTTATTCATATGTCAACAATTCCATACTAACACATTAGTTAAAATTTTTTCGCATCATAAATTTTTGATATCGTGAAAATGTCGAAATTTGAGCCGAGTCGACGTCATTTGCGGGAAGTTTCACTTTATCGGTTCAATTTGAAGAAATCTGCTGCCGAGACGCATCGATTGCTTCAGGAGGCTTATGGAGAAGGTTGTGTCGATGATTCAAGTGTTCGCGGATGGTTTCGACGCTTCAAAAGCGGTGATTTCGACGTGGAAGACAAGGAGCGTTCCGGGCGGCCGCAAATCTTTGAAGATCGAGAATTGGCGACTTTGCTTGATGAAGATTCTTGTCAAACGCAAGAAGAACTTGCTGAAGCATTGGGAGTTGACCGAACAACCATTTCCAAGCAGGATGAACCATCCAAAAGCAAGGAAATTGGGTGCCGTACGAACTGAAGCTGAGAGACGTCGAACGGCGTTTTTTCACTTGCGAACAGCTGCTTCAGCGACATAAAAGAAAAGGTTTTCTGCATCGTATCATGACTGGCGATGAAAAGTGGATACGTTACGATAATCCGAAGCGAAGAAAATCATGGGGACTACTCGGCCATGCATCATCATCGACGGCCAAGCCAAATATTCATGGCGCCAAGCTCATGCTCTGTATATGGTGGGACCAGCTAGGTGTGGTTTACTATGAGCTTCTGAAACCGAATGAAAGGATCACAGGCGAGGTCTATCGACGACAATTGATGCGTTTGAGCCGCGCACTGCGAGAAAAACGGCCACAATACTCCGACAGGCACGACAAAGTTATTTTGCAACATGACAATGCTCGCCCACATGTTGCACCGCCGGTGAAAACATACTTAGAAACGCTCAAATGGGAAGTCCTACCCCACCCGCCGTATAGTCCAGACGTTGCTCCGTCTGATTACCATCTCTTCAGATCGATGACGCATGGCCTGGCTGACCAGCACTTCCATTCCTACGAGGAAGCCAAAAAATGGGTGGATGACTGGATAGAGGCCAAACCGGTCGAATTTTTTCGCAACGGGATTCGTATGTTGCCAGAAAGATGGGAAAAAGTTGTAGCTAGCGATAGCCAATACTTTCAATAATTCATTTGTAACCATTTTTTCACAATAAAGGCTCAAAATTTGAAAAAAAAAAAAACGGGAAAGACTTATTCACATACCTGATACATTTACAAAAATTGAGGAATTTACTGTAGTGGAATCATGAGGCTTTATTTTTGATGATTAATCGAAATACAGAAAACGGTTGTCATTCAGTGTAGTCAGTACTGAACATAATTTGGGCTTTCAATATTCTTTCTGCGCTATATATTTGTAATCTATAAATGAACGAATTATCGTTTTATACATTCAATCCTTGTTCTAACCGGGGTCTAGAATTTTGAAAAAATATTCAATTTGATTCTAAATATTGGACTTTACTGGAATATCATATACAAGATTTTAAACACTTCGAAACAAAATTTGGTTCGTATTTGCTACGGATCGATTTTTCAATCTTGCGAAATAAATATAATTAATTACTTTATATTTTATATTCATGTAAATAATTTTTAATAAAAAATTTATAAAATTATTAAAATTTTGTAGATAATTAGTACAATTTTTAAAAATATTAAAATATATTTAAAAATATTGAGGCATTATCTATGCCTACATAAACTAGATAAACAATTTGAAATTAATTACTAAATAATAAATATTTAATAGAGAATTTATATAAATTACAAATTCAATATTTTTTACATATTTTTCTCATTTTGTATTTTTTACTAGCGGGAAAAAGTATTTAATATTTATAAGAGATATTAGCTTTAAAAAAATTAATTGCATGAATAAAGATTGTGGTATTTCAATTTTATATGACTAAAGAATGAATAGGAATTATTCAACTATTTATCATTTTTAATAGGCTTGTATTGGAAAATTCACTCTAAAAATAGAAAGATATTTATTTCTGAACGTTTAATTTCTATGAATAACAAATTATTAAGAAGATTATTAAATCTTTCATTATACTTAACTCAAATATCAATGAATTTAAAGATACTAATTGTTTTAAATATTATAAATTATATTTAAATACCTTCGATAAGAAAAATCTATCCATTTATTTCTCCTTTTTCGTTCGATAACTAAAATATGATAATGAAATACTAATTACAGTGTGTCAAGCCATGTACAAAGATGTCAAGCCAAATTATATCTCGCGAATGCTCCACTTTCAGCCATTACCGATATTAGTTATTGTAAAATTTTGAACATCGAATCCAGACAACAATCAGTAAATGAACTTGGAAGTGGAATCAGAACATTTTCTTGAAAAACAGCTGAACATTAATCCGCCCTTGAAATATATGTAAAAGTAAAAAGTGGGCTCTGAACGGAAATACAACTAAAAATTCCATTCTGGGTCACAAAAATACGTCTTTAATGGAAAACAGAGCGCCAAACAAACACGCCCTCAATACCTTTGACAGTGCTTGGTTGCACTGATTCCTAATGATAGCAGTAATAGAGGAACGTGTGCGAGCGTTTCTGCTTTACAATGTCGCTGAATCGATAAATAATGGCAAAGCAGACATGACTTCGACTTGTGTGTAGTAAATATTGGATGCGTGACCAGAATCGATCGGAGGGCAAAATGTTCTGTTATCTTGGTGAAGGGTGGAGAAAGGGCAGACGAGAATTACTCCTCAATAGAATGCCCATGAAGCTCACTTTGGAGAGAATTTTAAAGTTACCTGGCAATTATGATGCGTTACTGTACGTGTACATGTATATAGATATTGAAATAAATGTAAAGACAAGTAAAGATTTGTTTTGCAATGTTGAACATTGAAAAAGTAAATACGAAAATATGTGATTTATTGATCTAAATTGCACTTAATTTTCTACTATCATCAATTAGCTAGAACGTATGTATGGCGTAATATTGACATTTACTACTTCCAGTTTACAAAATACAAATATTGATACGTACAGAATGAAAGGGCAATTATGAACTAATGGAACTATTTTGAGCATAGTTTGTTCTTTTTCATAAATTAAAATAATCTCAAGTATTTGTTATTTTTACCTTACATATTAAATCAAGTATTTCAAATGCAAAAGATAAAAATGTGGTTTAAAAATTATTTCAAAAGTCGAACATACAACGTTAAGAATCTAAATTAAACTACAATATGTTATATAGCAATTTTGAAAGTTTAAAATTTGCAAGTAAAATAAATAGAATAATTAGATCTATATTTCTCCTTAGATTGAGAGAAAGTGATATGGTTTTCTATAAACGATGGCTTATATATAAGAGAGTTTTTATTATATTCCACATTACTTTTACTTATAACTATGACCTTAATTTATAAATTAAGAGAAAAAAACAACTACAATTTGATACTTTTGAATATGATTACAAAAGTAGAATCAGCAACGTTGATGTAACAACAGTTTTGATATTATGACTTTAATTTGGTATTAAAGAAAAATAAAAAGCTACACAGAATTAATTTAATAATGCTAACCATTCAATACTTTTTTTTATAATTATTTATATATGATACTCATTATTCATATCGGTTATTAATATATTTACAACCATGCTTAAGGTTTTTATACTTATTCATTACATAAATTATAATCATTATATTAATTATTAAGATCAATACATTCTCTTATAATATACGTTAAGCTCTACTAATGCTCGATCGCAAAAATGAACAATTAGTAATGCGGTAGCCGGAGTTAAAATCTCAATCTCAATGTTATGCATAAATAACTCGTTTTCTCGCTACTATTCAATTATTGCTATTAATGTTATTGTAACTTAGTGTAAATAAGTAGAAAGTCGAAATAACTTATTTCACCGAATTATAAAGTTTAGTATAATAAAGAATTGAATTTGTGCATATCATTGTAACTATAATTTGATTCATAAATATATCACCAAGTGCTCGTTTTTACGAGCATTCCCACCGATTCCTACAGTAATGCAATACTATATATTAAAAAATCTTAAACAACATCATAGATCAAAGATTTGCGAGTTCTAACCTGCTTAAAAACGACACGTTTGCGTGGATTCAAAATTTTATATACACGGGTGGAATGTATCAGCGCGCGTATAATGATGATGTCATATTTACATCGTACCCTGAAATACATAATATTTAACGAAATCTGCTTGTGAAGAGTGAATTAAGCCTCCGACCTCGCCTCCCATTGTTTATATACCCGTGGACACAGGTAGGTTCAGTTCGTAGTAGCTTAAGCTCCTTTCCACCTTTCTCTTAACAGTCGACGGCTCACGTTTCATTGTGAAAAGTGATTTTCCGTTACTATGCCGGCCTGAAAGATGTAATATATTTACTTTCTAACGAATGGATCTGCTCACATTACTAAAGCAGTTCTGCATCATTTGTTTATTTTTAATTTCAATGCTGTTCCTATCCTGACACACGTACGCCCATATATATATATATATATATATATATATATATATATATATATATATGGGTATTTATCATTAGCGTATGTTTTTTTATATTATATTTATATAACAATTTAAATCAGCTTGCAGTGTACTATGATATAATGGGTATAAAGTTATTTTCTTCTTTTCTAGAAATACACAGCATTTATGAAAAAAAATGTTGTTAATTGTCATAGCTTGATATCTTAATTGCTTCTGAATATCTGTTCAATTAAGATAACATGAATGGTGTAAATTTTTCCGAATGACTCTTATCGAAAGATAAATTTTCTAGAAAAAAATTACCACCAAAATTAAAAAAGTTTTTTCAACAAAATGTCTTTTGGCAAATTTTTTTCGGCAAATTTAACTTTCGGAAAAATTTATCCCATTCAAAATTTCAAAATAAGAAAAGATTGAAATGCTTAAGTACATTAATTGAAATATAACTCATGCATTAAAAATTAGAAGCCGCCAATAGACAGAGTTAAACACCAGAAATACGGAAAACTTATTGAGTCATAGAAAAAGTACATTGGAAACCAATATTTTTCTTCCGTCTGATCAGAATTTTAAGAAAGTATATCTGTATTGCAGTGTCTCTATAGAAAATACATTTTAATTCAGTTAATCTAAGTTCTGTTCCGCTCTCTGACAATTAAAACAAGTGCCTCTGTAAAAAAAATTCTAAGCTCATTTTTTACAGAAATACCACAGGGGAAATTATAAAAACTACAATCATAAAAATAATAAATGGAGACACAAATATACAGATATTTAATCAAATAAAAAATAGAATAAAAAAGCAAATGAAAAGAAAATTACAGAATACATATAATGTTGTAAAATTCCTTGAAAATTAATATTAAAAAAATTCATACGATCTATTTAATACAAAGAACGGAAACCTATTATACGTATCTTTATAGTATAATTAATCAAAAAAGGAGTTGTAATATTAAAAAATACCGAATATAATTTAATTATATTAGATGCTAGACTTCTTCATTATAATTATGTCATAACATAATGAAATTACATAATTCAAAAGAAGCTCTAATTTTTTCTGTTAATTTAAAATTAATTTTTCTTCACTTTAGCTATTTTCTCCAGTTTCTCTTCGTCATTACGATTTTTTATTCTGATCTATTAAGCTGTAAAATCATTTTTAGTAATAACTTGTAATCTATTCTTCGCTAAGTTACAGCGAAGTTCCAAATTCATAGTAACTTTAGATTATCTCTCAATTTAACGTTTCAAGCCAGAAAAGCTAGGTTTGATCAGATGACCAATAGTGACTATATATTTTTTCATTTAGTTATAAATTCTCTTGCGTAGGAAAACACTTTATGTATCATTAAGTACACGAACTTACATAATTAACATATTTATGTCAAATTTTAATTTTTTTTTATTTAAGGGTAGAAAATTTCAATTATTGGAGCTGTCAATTAGCAGTTCTACAAAAACTTGTATGAATTAATATTCGAACTTGGGACAATAATGAAGCATTCTATAATATAGAGATATATTATAGAGAGAAAAAGAGAGACAGAGAGAGAGGGGGGGGAGATGGAAAGGATTTCGCTTTGTGCGAAATAAAGGTATACAAGCATGTATTCGCATATTCAGACACGCCTTGCTCGAAATTAATCCGCTGCAATGATGAATGCGTTTCATGCAGTGACGCCACATTTGCATTTTCAAAAGATGCATTTATGGCGCGCGCGTGCGATCTATGAAATATGTTCGCAGAAATTGCGACCAATTTCCTCAAATCTATTATATATATTCACACTCATTTCATTTCGAATCGTATATCCTGTAACGATTTTAGTTTCAATTAAAATGATCGTGCGAATTAATGCTTCAAGATATTCTCTCCAGTAGCAATATGTTCTCCATTTTCCAATTTTCCGTCTATATTTAAACTGCTCCTACTCTCGGATATAGACGAGTTTCAGAACGAGCGGTGGGTGTTAGACGCTATATGAATTCTGGGATACCGAATGGAATAAATATCAGAGAAACTCAATTAATTTCAAGGGATAATTTATTTTAGGATTTTTTACTAGAAGATTATATTAACAGAGAATAAAGAGAACAATTAAAATATAAACTAGTTTTTATCGATCTCCTTGGATACTTTTGTATATATTAAATTTACTGATATATAAATGAAGTCACTCTATAAAACTTCCTCCAATGATTTATTATTTAAATTAATTATTAATTAAAATATACAATGTATTATTCCAAGAAAATACAGAACAATAATGTACAGAAGGAGAAAGAATTCAGAAAATGTAACTATTTATTCTGAAGTTTTTCTCTTAACGAGATAGAAATCTTCATGATGAAATATATTTTCTTTCTTTTATATTAAGAATTAAAAGATTTTAATAAAAAAAATAAATGCAAAGGAATAATAAGATGTACAATAAAAATATCTTAATAAATTTTATTCAGACTAGAAGGTGAAATATTTGTTTATTAAATATTTTATGATGAACTGGAGCACGATACAACCTATCGAATATTTTGAATATTGAATATTTCAGCTATCTGGATATCATGGTATTTAATAAGTGAAGGTATTCAACCGTTGCATCGATGTCAAACTTTCCTATTTGTTCTGGCTATTATGTTTATAAACTTTACTATGGTCTTTGAAATGAATCGTTTAATTCAATAAAGAAATAAACATATATTTTAAAGTACCATTTTTACAGATAATTTAATATTTTATCATTCTTTTATATTACAAAAATCTTTATATCTGAAGTGACCTCAAAATAATATAATCTAATGAAAATTCATGAAAAATTTAATACGTACGTAGATATAGAAAATATGTCTAAATTTTTGCATTTTATCTAATGTTGAATTAAAAACACTACGTATTTTACATATTTTTGTTTATCTCTGGAACATTCCATTGCTTATACCTCAACGTTTGACTCGAGTCAACATATCTGTATGTAGTTAAAGATCAGTGTGTCTAGTTAAATACGCCGCAGTGCCTTTTCCCAATATCATCATCATGATCCCAATCATCTGCATTAAAATCTGGATAATTCAAGATCCACATACGTATTCTATTTAGGAAGTATATATAATTATTTTTAAAAAGAATTATATTGAAAATGCATTATAAAATTGGTATGTATAAGTATAAGTAATTCTGTTCCTTTTATTATAGCATTGTTAATGCTTGCTACATTGAAGATGTAAGTATATAACTGTCAACATAATTAAATTATATTGTAATACGAACAGATAACATATTTTAAAATAAATTATTTAACACATTATTGAATTCATTTTGGCTACTTAATTCAAATAAATTTTGTAATAAAGTATAGTTTGGCATCACACTGAGCTGATTTGATTCACAAATTTAATTCACGTCAGTTTAGTCCGTATTACCATTTATTATAATATAATATCTATATTACTAATATATTTTTTGACATAAAAAGGATTTTGAAGCTAAAATATTTTTTATTCATTTAATATACATTCCATAAGAACTTTTAACTGATTCATAATTCAATTCAATCTTAAACGACGATTGTTAATGGCAATTTAGGATAATAAAAAAAAGTTAAATTTTTGTTCGAATTGTGATGCTTCCAAAAGAATCAAGATATAAATTTCTTTTCATTAACTTTTTATTAATGCGTTAAACGACCACACTATGACAACCTCCCTCCTCATTCTGGCTCCCTCGAGCCGCCTTTCCGTTTCTACGGAGCCCCGACGAATCATGTAGCCATTAAACTTGAAATTACAAGGCAACGATTAATATGCAAGCCGAACGGGAGAAGAGGCAGTCGGGCCCACGTCAGACTATGTCGATGCACAACGTAATTACGCTACGAGTAGGAGGAGGCGCACGCGAGATACCGCGCGACAGCAGCGTCTCCCTGCAGCGGGGTGCATCGGCCTCGCCGTGTCAACAGCGTTGACCCCCGATATCGCTCGAGCCTGGTGACCTCTTACGAGGACAAGTGGCCTCTTTAGCTTGATATCTTGCCGACGAAGCCAAGCTATTGCAATCTGTGAATACTTGCGACACTGCTTGGACTTCGAATGGCAGAGACGCGTCTAGTGGCGGGGCGCGCATACCTGCTTAAGACGTTGTGGATGAATCGATAATAATACCGATAGAGATGGTATTTAATGCAAATGCTGCGAAAATTGTATGAGCAAAAATTTTCTATTGTGGCGAGAAAGGCCAGGAAAGATGATCATTTTTTTTAACATGGAATAGCTGAAAAGCAAGTGTAAAAATATTGATTTTATCGATTTAGGTTGTATTTGTTTTTGCGTCTACGTGAAATTAAAAAATTTCTTCCACAGTATTGATATTTACATGTTGAAGAAAAGAGCTAATAATTATTATTGATCATGAATAAATGTGTATTATACATAAATGTGTATTTATACATTAAATAATTGAATATATATATAAAGAAATAAATTATTTTGTAAATTAATTATATTGTAAAATTAAACAATAAAAGCTTTATCGGTAGTGAAATATCTATGGCTGCTCTCCTGAGTAGTGTCGCGTTCAAATTATGCGTGGTTTCTCTACCTTTGAGATTCTATTTTACATTTACGAAGATATAATGAATCAAAAATTAAATTTAATTAAATTAGAAAGTATTTAAAATAAATAAAATTCGTGCGTTTTAAGTCTAAATTCATGAAAAATAATGAGATAATTTTCTGAAACAAACGACCAGAATTTATTCATAAAATAAAGAAAACAAGAATTCGAAGATTCGACTTCGACAGTAACAAGAGACTGACTGCTGAGTTCCTGATATACCATCATTCGCCGTCACGTCGCCAAAAAATCTGCGCGACACGGCCTCTCCAATTACGTAGGCGTACTCGGACCAGAAGTACAAAAAATGTTCACAAAAAACACAGGGCTTACACGGCACTTCGCACGATGTGCTGAAATACTTACCGGCCGTTTTTTCGCTCCTATTTCGACGCATACATCGAGAATACTATTCATGCATTTGCATTTTTTACATAATTATGAAATTGCATTTAGAACAATATTGAATAATATAGTATATTGATGATAATACTAATAATTATAATTGTATGAGGTTCAAAATTACATTTATAGTATTGCCTGTGTTTAAATATTAAAAGATATCAACCGCATACAAATTCATTGTTATTTAAAAATTTTTTTTTTAATTGAAATTTTCAAAAATTTCAACATAATATTTTTAGGAATTTTACACATAGATGCAAAAAAAAAAAACTATGAACACACAAATCCATAACAATAATTTAAGGAATAAACACAAAAACTTATATCAAGTCTAAAACATAAATTAAAAAAATTAATTCAAAATTATATATGATGATTGTATATGATGATTATAAATAATGACTGTCTGACTGTTATAAATTTATAAAGTCGATAAGACCAATAAAAATTTTGATTAGTTTAATTCATTATAATAACTAGTATAAAAGCTAATTGTGAACATTATTATTACAGAATTTAACGAAAAATAAAAAATACTGTAGAGTGAATTTTAATTAACTTTCGTAGGATTCTTTAATTCTTATTTAAATTTTTAAATTAACAGTTTTTCTTTCTAATTATTAAATAACAAAATTAGTATATAATAAGATTTCTCTAATTATAACCGCAATTGTAATATCTCTGCTGCATAACTATCTGAATAACTATCTTATTAGTATTCAATAGTAAATTCGAAGCACATGAATAATATGACATTCAAATTTTTTCGCAACATAATTTGACACGGGTCATTGTGGTTTGAGATATTATATGTAGCTTAACCGTTATTTTTTATATAGATTCAAATTTCCTAGGTTGCACAGGAGTATCGCGACTTCCTCGTTTAGAAGGTCTCCAATGGCTGATCTCGATAACAATTAAATATTTGAAATAGTCTTTACTAATTATTTATTTACTTTACTATTATTTAATATATAGTTTGTTGAATATTATGAACAAATACTGTTAATGGTTTATGTGGATTTCTACTAGAACATTGTTCTGGAATACTTTTCCTTATTTTATTAATCGGTCGTATAAATCTATGATGTGCTTGTCGGTAAGTCATACATAAATTTTTAGAGTAGTACTTTTCGGTATCGATATTGCCAAAGTCATTATTAAAATTTTACATATCGTAGTGGGGAATATTATGAAGTAAAATATTAGACACGTGAAATACTTCATACAATAAATTTATTAAATACGAGGAACGAACGTCTGTACACGAGAACAAGCGCCAAAAGACTAACTAAACTGTTCAGGGGTTCTGAACCGCTACGTTACCATATAAAATCAAGTTAAAACTTCAGGCATCTAAACAATAAATACATAATAAAACTTCGCTAAATTTTATAAGAAAGGTTGGCTGTTTGTTTTTGAATAATAATTTTCAATAGATTTTTTAGGTAAGGCTTAAATAATACAACAATCATTGTAATTGTTTGATACTGCCGATGAAATCATCATAGGTCTATGAAAAGTGACCTATGATATCATGTAAACTCGTCAAAATATTTCGACGTAAATAATAATCAATTGGTGTCTTCCTTTAAGCAATTTCAAATGGAGAGAAATAGCAGATAACCACAAAAAGTATATTAAAATAAAAATTAAAATGCAAAATAGAATTAAATATTATTAATATTGATTTTCTTAGTTTTTATTACTAATTTTATTATATAATGTTCGTCAGCCAACTATTTCAATCAATAAATATATAAAAATACTGCTAGAATAATATTTTTATTGTCTCATTCAATAACGTTTATCAATTACAACCAACAAGAAAGTAAATTGTTAAAATCATCAAACATATCTTATTGCATAATTCTTCATAAAATTTTAGGTATATAAGTTATTTTAGGTCTGCAAATATGCTTTCCGTATGCGCTTTATCGTAAAAAAAGATTAGCAGCGCGCTCCCGTATGTATAAGAATATTACCGCTGAGCCGGCAGGTGCGCGTCACATTTACAGAAGTCCAGGCATCTGGTGCAATGCATAAGGACGCGGGAGAAACTCGCAGGGCGCCGTCTATCTTGCCATTGATGATAAAACAGGGACGGAATTTCAAGACTATAATGACACCCCTCCCCAAGGTCTCAAAGATACAACTTCTAGAGTGACGACAGTTCGACCAAAATGCAGATCGCTATGTCCTGTTATTGAAGAAAGGGTGGCTGTACGGGCATTCTGAAGAGGACGTTTTATCTTCAAAAGGAAATTTCAAAGATTTGCATATTCCTATAAAAACATAGTAAATACTGAATTCAGCTTATCGGAGAATTTTATATAGTTTTAAAAGCAAATTCGCGACAACAGTTACTTTTATTCTTCGACTAAGATATTAGAACCCGGTTCTCTTGGTTAAATCCTAAATTAAACGAAGTTTTGTATAACTTTGGTCAAATCTTATTCAGAGTAAAAAGATATTTCTTCATGAAATCACTAAATCACCGATTGTCAAAATCGAAAAGTAAATGTAAAACAAATTGTACGAAGATGAATTCTTTATTAAAGTAATAGTTCATTATACGAGTAATAGTAACTTACAAATCTAAAGAATATGAATACGACAAAATCCCAAATGAATATATATCGCATCCTTCCCACTCTACTAGAATAAACAATTATTTTTTATTGTAGAACAAATTTTGTTGAAAATCATTTAAGAATTATATGATATTATTCATTACTTATTTCAACATAGTCTACTTTTTTCTCTTATACGTACATACTTTCATATTCTATATATATATATATATATATATACTTTTTTGTAATAGACTTAGGTATTATATGAGCATACGGGTTCATTTTAAAAAAATTATATTAAATTTTACAATCAAAAAAAAGAGTTCGAATCTCAATCGATTACTCTCAAACTTTACTCTTTTATACATTTTTAGATTATGAATAATTTTAAAAAGAACATTTTATATTTTTCTTCAAAAATATTATTTTAACGTTTTTGTTCTTTATTTTTTGAAATAAGTTCATTTATAATTTCAATATATGCAATAACCTAACTATCAACATGTATGGAAAATTTTCGATGCTCTGAATCCTATTTTCATTTGCTATCTGCTGACTGTTTAGGCAAAGAATACGCATTAGCTTCTTTATTGACCAATAATATCTACGACTTGGTACACGAAAAAAAATCTCTAGTCCTAAAGAAAAATTACATGAATCAATAAAATCATAATTCTGAATAATAAAAAATTGATAATAATAAATAATAATAAATAATAATATAGAAGTAATAATAAATAATAATAAGAATAGTCATAATTCTGATAATTAAAGAATATTTAATTAAATTTATACAATTTTCTAGATTAAAGAAAAAATTTACTTCAAAATATAAAAATTGTTTAGAAAATCTGATGAAATTATTTTTTTATGATGAACGTAAATTAAACAATAGAAATATCTTTCGGATAAAAACAAACATTAATTTAAATTTTAAAAATATTTATTTGTCCTAAGTAATTCCTTTTTCTGATATAAGCCAATCAAAATTTATTAATAAAAATTTATTAATAGTTTACTAAATTATGAATCAATCATGTTCATAATCTTGAAGTAAGGAGACATATTATATTGTATGATAGTACAATTTTTTTTGCACAGTTTTATATAGTATATACAGTTTTAATTATACATAATATGTGTGCATATTTAATGAAACGTGAAACAACTTTTGATTCCTCCGTATATAGTAATTAATAATGGAGAATGTAAGAAAAAAATTGTAGTAAAAAATATATATATATATATATATCTGACAAGGCATATCTGAAACAATGTGGATATGTGGATGTTAAATTTTAAAAAAAATCTTCTATTTTTAGACAAATTATTTACATAATTAAGTAAATTCTATTAAAGTTAATTTAACAACAACTTGATTTACATAAATAAAACATAATTAAATTCGTTCACTTATTTGAAAACGTGCTTTCTTAACTTTTCAAAGCGCAAATCTTAATAATTATATTTGAACCTGTATAACATTGGTTGACTGTGATTTAACGACTACAATTGCTATATTTAAAGAGCTTCAAAATTTAATTGACACACACGCCATTCAAAAGGCTCTCTCTTGGGTACTCTCGCGGGGACCCGCGCAAACATTTACAAAGGGGAACCCACGTGCGCCGCTCTGGAAGCGCAACATATTTTATGCGATCACATCACTGGGATATTGATCGTCGAGTATGCGCGCCTCTTCGATTAATTATTCGGCATCGTCAAAAGCAGCGCTGCTTCCATACCGTCGAGACAAGAAGAGGGAGAGGGACAAAAAGAGAGAGAGAGAGAGAGAATGTGTGTGTGTGTGTGTATGAGCGAAGGGAGAGATAGAGACAGAGTTTGCGCCCGGGAATGAGAGGAAGTTCGCGATGCCACCAGAAGAAAAAAGGGGGCATGATGGGCGCTCGGTTAGAAATCTAAGCACAGCCAGCAAGATTTTTTCGCACACTTAACGCATGCTTAACCCCTTACAATTCACCGCGCTGCCGAGGTGAATTATTTCTACCTCCCCTATTCTCGACATTCTTTTCTCTCTGTTTTCTTACGATCTGCTCTTTCGGATCTGCGCGACGATATCGCCCTTTGTTTTCGCCGAGCCGCGGCGGCACCAGCGGCATCGGCTCCCTTTATGCGTCTTAGTTCGTGTTGGAACAATGCCTGTCGCTCGTCGGCGGCGGTGATGCCGCCGCAACCGCCAACGCTATCAAACCTCCTTTTCCTATAGCTGAGGACGACGCATGCTGTGTTGTCGTCGCGGCAAAGTGATCACAAGTGGAAAAGACGCTTCACCTACGCCTCGATGGGATGGAGTTTTATGACGGCGGGAATTTTGCCTGCAAGACCGCCTCGATCTTCCGTCCTGAAACGCCTCCAACCGAGCTGTTGCACTATAAAAGACCGTGGCCCGGTGATGCTCAGCCTGCTTGTCGTATTTGCGGTCGAGTTATTTTATAACTAACGATACTACGCTCTTTACATCATTAAATCTTATACCTTCTATTTATGAGCAGAGGTTATAAGATACCATTGGAAGGTCAACGAAAGTTGTAAAAAATCTATATTCTTTTTTTCTCAACGTACTGAACATTTGATTCTAAAATTTATTTTTTAATTACAATGGGTCTGCACACTCGTTTAAATAGCTACAAGGTCTGTTTCAAAAGTTCCCGGAATTTGCGAAAGAAAGACAATAGTGAATTATTTTTACAAAATTCATTCAAAATAGTCCACTTCCGAGTCAATCTAAAGTTTAGCGCGTTCGGACATCATGTCAAATGACTTTTTCATGTTACTAACCGGAATCATCTTCAAAATCGCGGTCCTTGCTTTTCGGATGTCCTCGTCGTCCCTATAACGCTTTCCTTTCATCGCCAAAGGTAATTTACCGAATAAGTACAAGTCATAAGGTGACATATCAGGTGAATATGGTGAGTGATTGACCATCAAATAGCCATTTGATGCATTATCATGCAATAAATCCCAGCTTCCACTTTCACGACATTCTGGCCGATCACGAGGAATACGGGTAAGAAAACGTTTCATGGCACCAAGATAATACGTAGTATTGCCCGTTTTGCCAGATGAAACGAATTCCTGGTGAATAATGTCCTTGCAATCATAGAAAGCGATGAGTATTGTTTTGGCTTCTTTAATGTTGCCTTTAGAATATGAAATTCAAAGCGCTTTTTCGTCAATCGACATCAGTCAATTTGTGTAGAATAAAGCGCGAACAAACATTTCCAAGGACCAAATGTTCGATCAAAATGCGATGAATCGATGCTGCTGACAAATTTACTTCTACTGTCATGTAACGCACCGACGATTGCGGCTCATTTTTGATGAATTAACATACTTCTCTCGGCCAACCAAAACATTCATCGTCATTGAAGTCTTCTACACCGTCTTTGAAACGCCGAAACTTCTCATTAATTACTGCACGAAATAAAAAATCACCACCTTAAGCTTGTTGTATCAGTTGATGTGTTTCGGTAAAAGTTTTACCGAGTTGAAAAAAACTTAATGTTAAATCTTTGCTCAATGCTCATTTTCTGACCAATAACCAAAATACCCTCTCACCTGAGGGTCAATAACATCGCTCCTCTTCACCCATATAAAATTAAATTGCGGCAGAATAAAAATAGAGAATGTCCCTTTGGAACGCGCACGATCACAAAGAGGTGGCGGCACTGGTTGAACCCCTGTTTAAATAGTCTGAAAACTTTTAAAACAGACCTTGTATATGGATAAGATGAGAAAATACACAATTTCAAAATTAGTCACGATTTCGACTTCGAATTTTTCAATTTGGAATGCTTACATTTTTAATTTAGCAAGTGAATGTAGACATGTCTTAGACAAAATTTATAAGCATTAGATACAATATATTGAATCAAAAAAATTAACACGCTAATTTGGCAATTTTCAATTTTCGATTTGGCAATTTTCGAGATTCGACTAATCTGATTAGTCCCTGATGAGCAGCCGTAGCGTGCTCGAAACATTGGATAAGTCTTCAATTATGTAAGGGTGTTGGGGACAGTCAGACTGCACTTTACTAACAAAGAATTTTTTCAGCTAATATTTTATTTTCAGATTAATCTACGGGGGTGAATGTAAACAAGGACAGTCTGACTGTCATTATAATTTTAATTTAATTTTTAATTTAATTTTGATTTTTAATTTTTATTTTATTTTTATTTTTTTTTATTTTTTATTTTTATTTTTATGTTATTTTTAGATCGAATTGATTGGACTGTAAGACCAATAAAAAAATATTTATTAATTTGTATATGGGCAGTCGACAAAAGTACAATTCAATAGTAAAAAAAGGTTAAAAAGTATTTTATAATCAATTGTTCTATAAAGAGAAAAGTAATTTATGAAGCGATTAAATTTATATATTAATCCAAGTTAGTTGTCTACCAAGGGAAGGCTAATTGTCACGCATTGAGGCTGAAATTGGTTAAGATATCTCCTACCCCATCGATGAAACCTACACAGTTTAGGACCTAACGCTGTCGCTTTTCCAAGATATTTATATCAACCAAATTCTGTCACTACCATTGGGTTAAATACTCCCCCCCCCCTCGCTCTCTCTCTCTCTCTCTCTCTCCCTCATTTAAAAACTCTGTAGTTTTTTAAATACTATTCTTTTAATCAAGAAGAAATCTTTAAATGTTGAACAAATCATCAGATATTTATTATAAACAATTAATGTTAAAAAAATTAGTCTAATTATTTGTATTTATTTATTTTTTTATTTCTATATGGTATGGCAAATATGAATAACTCGAACTTTGAATAGCATATGATTATTCAGCTTATTTTTAATATTTGCATATGTTGTGGTTAAATTGATATGATGAATTAAATTTAGATATGTATAGACCTTAATATTATATATATATAACGTTTGAGTTTCTTTCAGGGAGGCCTAAAAGTTAAGAATAAGATCGATATTTTAGGAGCTGCATCCTGCATTGATGTATGATTTACATCATTATTTCTCAACTTATATTTGTGTATTATTATACACATTATTTCCAAACCTGGAATATTCACGTCTTGGAAAAGGGACAGCGATAGGTCCTAAAATTGTGTAGGGGTCATCGATGAAGTGACCAGGGATACCTTTAATTAATTTAATAATACCATTCAATTTCAGTCAAATCTGTGACCCAAATATCATGGCCTCTCCTTGTAAGGCTGAACCGAACAGATTTTTAAGATTGTTTTTAATAATTATATTTACAACCAAATCGTTCTAAAAACAAATTAGGAAAATAATAGCTAAGATAAAACAGCCTTGGATTTTTGATTTATGTATATCGAATTAATATTATAAAATATAAATTCGTTTATTTAACAAAAACATAAAATTCCAAAAGAAAAAAGAATTCATTTCCAATTTCGAATGGAAATAATATTACTTTTACAACATTATTAAAAATAATGTTATTTATTTTACTTTGTAAATTCAAAGACTAAATATCTATTAATCATCCCATTACATCCAATCCCATACAATCGTAGGTATTAAAAAATCCCGCATAGTGGTTATCTAATAATGACAGATTCTCCATAACTAGATTAAACTATAATTTTTATACAAAAACAAATTTCTTTCGTATTTTCGAGGATATGTGTATTAATTGTTTTATTATGCATGAAGAATACGGTTTAATTTAAAAAAATACGTTTTGAATTCGCGATATATTTTATGCCCTTACATTGAATTTCAAAAAAGCTGTACCATTAAAATTTGAAAGTAAAACTCAATAGACACGTAACTTACAAATCATACAGATCTAGTTAAAGATTTTGATCTCAAAATAGCAATTGAAAAAAATTTTAATTTTACATTTTATGTTATTTATGAAATAAGCTAATAATGAATTTTTATAAATTGTTTTTATATGATATTTTTTCAAAATCCTAAAATTAATTTTAAAAAATTGTTCAATTATATGATGGAAAACGAAAGCTTGTGTCAGAGAAATAACTAGAGAGAGATCTATTGTATCTGTGGGTAAATTTACTATTGAGCTAGTTCGTGGCATGGATCATGCAATTGTGTAGAAGTACAGAAAAGACCTTTGTCAGGGCAGAGCTATAAGCATCAAGAAAGATCGATAACGATGCGACTTCACGGCGAAAACTCGTTTATATTAGATGCATAAGACCACTGTTAAGATTTTGCAATGACAATCGTTAAATAGCTATCCATTCACCAGCAAATTTATTAATTTGAAAATATTTATATTTTTTATAGTGCATAACTAATATAACTACCATGAAACTAGTTACCTTTGTGAAGTATCTAATATAGCTTATATATAACAGCAGTGACGAGAGCGGCAACCTGAGTAGATGTTGATAAAGTTAGTCAAGTTAACGATGCTTAATTAATTATTCAGAGAGATGTAAATCAAGAGATCAAGTCTCCCTGAGTATGGCGCTATTCAAAATTAAATTTCATTGGAATTCTGATACGCTAACGTTACAATTTCTAACGAAGGTTCATGTAAGGATGATCGGCCTACTTATACGAAATAGTTCACCTTTGACTTGTGTTTGATGATTCACTACAGTTATAACAATTAGAAACATTTCAACAGCTCAGTAGTAAAGTATACGCTATGTCAGACAACACATTAAACTCTTTCCTTTATCAGATTTTGTTACATACATAATAATATCTAGTAAGAAAGGTGAATTTAGATTAACGTACAGAAATACAAACATTTAATTATTAATGGATCGAAGTAAATTATATACGAATTTGTGAAATTCTAAAAACCTCTTCAATAAATGGATTGTTGCTACGATGTTATGATGTTAATCAATATATGCTATGATTTTAGTTAACTATAGTAATTTTGTTTCTAAATTTATTTCATCTTTGAGGGACACCACTAGAGCATTGAAAAATAGGTATATATTTAAGCACATTTTTTACACAAAAGAAATATCAAACGAAATTCTGTAAAAAAGGATGTCTATTACTATTAAACATACACAAAAATAAGATTTCAATGGGAAAGAATTATGATAAAATGGCAGTTACACAGTAATTTTCCGTCGGTATTTGTTCGTTTTAAGACGTTTCATCACTGTAGCGGTGAAAAAAAACAGATAAATTTCGGAATTATTTTTAATGTAATAAAAATATCAATCGAAATGCTGGACAATGCGTTCTTCGTTTCTAATGAAGACGCATAAAAAATGTTTTTTTCTATATCATTAAGGAGATCTGCCCAACAATTTTCGACCGATGTCTATCTTGCATAATGGTTCCACGACCTGAAACATAGCTTTTGGAATGTTAAATCTGGAACAGAAGAAGCAAGTTCTATTGATTTGAAAATTTTCTTTAAAGAGAGATACTTAATCTTAACTTTTAGCGAAATTATGTATTATTTAACGAAAGTGTTATAATTTTAAATATTTATAATAAAGTCAACATAACATTTTTATATCAAATAAAATAAGAACGTCGATGGAGAAAATAATTTCAAATATATATGTATTTATTAAATTTATTTATATGTCTTGAACGCGAATCTTTCGTTACGTTAGTCCAAGTGTATTGTACGAGTTCAGTACGTTTGCCACGTGGTTTCGATAAAAAAGATTATGCAATTGTAAAAATTGACTTTTGTATTTATTATCATTATGGATTTTTTGCAACGTGAATAAGATTTAAGTGTCTAACTCCAATCAGACACAGTTGCATTAAAGCTTTCGTTTCTATTTAGTACGAAGACCTGACGTGGATTCCTCAAATATACGAAATGATGCAAAAAAATCGAACTTCTTATTTGTATATCAAATTTTTGATTCGCTTTCTTTCAATATAAAAGAAAAAAGTAAATAAAATTATCCTGTAATTCTTATGAAACTATATTATAATTTAATTGTACTTTTGTCAACTGTTTCTTATTTACAAATTAATAAATACTTTTTCATTGATCTTACAGTCCAATCAAATCAATCGAAAACAATACGTAACAATATCAATACATATCTACATTAACATTAATACATCAATACACAAAAATAATAAAAATTAAAATTAAAATTAAATTAAAAATTATAATGACAGTCAGACTGTCCTTGTTTACAGTCACCCCCGTAGACTAATCTGAAAATAAAATATTAGCTGAAAAAATTTTTTGTTATTAAAGTGCAGTCTGACTGTCCCCAACACCCTTACCTAATTAAAGATCCAGTCCAACGTTTCGAGCTCACTACGGCTCCTCATCAGGGACTGGGACTGTGAGGAGGACTGTGAGACTACAGTCCTTGATGAGGAGCCGTAGCGAGTTCGAAACGTTGGACTGGGTCTTCAATTATGTAAGGGTGTTGGGGACAGTTTTTATTATTTTTGTGTATTGATGTATTAATGTTAATATAGATATGTATTGATATTGTTACGTATTGTTTTCGAATGATTTAATTTGACTGTGAAAACCAATAAAAAAATATTTATTAATGTGAAACTATATTATCTTTATTATTTCAGTAGAATGAAGCTTTGAAGTGCAGGATCACGCGAGGCGTGGACCTCATGAGTCTCCGTCGTCTTTTCTTCTTAAAATATGGATTTTACAAAAACAATGTAAAAGACAACAAAATCTATAAAATATAATTATTGTATATAATTATTAATTGCTTACACATCAAAATTCATTTAATTTTCTTGAAAAATAACCATTTAAAGATAAAGATAGACCTTATGGATATGACAAATTTTTGGATCGTGTAATCTCGAAAAATCAATACAGCGCACTGAGAAACATAAAGTAACACTAAATTATGGAGGCGACCTTGAAGTCGTTACAGAAGCCCTCCTGTGCGCCCAGACGATCATTTTTAAAAGTTCAAAACAACTTTTAAACGAACGAGAGAAAGATTCTTCGGAAATCCAGTAATAGTCCATTCGGAACCTGAGCAAAAGGAAACGATCCCAACGCAGTGTATTATGGCTTTTGGTCGATCGTTCTTGGTTCTCTCGGCGCGATCACCCGCGTCGGAGCAAAAAATAAAGGGGGAACGCAAAAGAGCATTCTAGACAGTCGCGTTGGGAGGGACTGTGATTACATCGTGGAGACTGGCGGAGTAGGGACTCAAAGTGCGGCATTGAACGCATTGAACGAAGCGTTTTAGTATTTTAAGAGCGAGAGCCGCTTAACAGATAGTCGGAAGTACCGGGGCGGGAGATCTATCGAATTTTTCGTAATATATTTCGTACCTTTGTGCAATGTACGGTACGCAAGAGGGCGGAGCTTTTGGAACGTGGTTCGCTGGATAGAATTCGATTGTTTCAAAGTTAATGGGCACTTCAGCTGGTCTGTGATCAATGTTTATAAAAAAAAGTAATCTACACTTTGGACAGTAAACTAAATTTTAAAAGTATGTATTTAACCGTATTCAACGTAATGATAAAACAGAAAATTGAATATTGAATGGACGAAGAATAGTACGTCAATGGAATATTACAATATGTTGATTATATTAGATTGTTAATTGAAGGTACTCAATAAACGAGCAATGAATTTAAAAATAAATTGAATTACAAACTTTTGTTAGATATAAAAGTGCTATTCAGCATAATCTAAATAAATAATTAAAATGATAGAAATAACTTTAAAAAAATATAATGTCGATAATTATTTACTAATAGATTTCAGAAAATTAATCTTGTTTCTGTGCATCAGTAGAAAATAAATGCAAAATACAAATACGAACAAAGTTAACGAAGTATATTGAACTATTCAAGAAAATTTTTATTCATAAGTAATTTTTCTCTGCTGCTATCATTACTCAAAATTAGCAAAATTTCAATATTATGATGGATATTCGTAGATAAAGTTAATCAATATTAAATAATATATTTACGTGCAAACCTCCTTGCATAGTGAATGAATAATAAGGCAAAGTATATTCTGTTGTTTACAAATTATCTTACCTATCGAAAACGAATATATGAAAAAGCATAATAGGAAATAAAGTTTTTAAAGTAACTAAATCATTGTATTATGAGTACAATTGGCCATTTATTGTAGTGCGCAATTCCCAATTGATTCTGCATGATGGACAATGGACTAATATCGAATCAATACTCGAAAACGAGCTTGGCATTGACAATATCCAGTGCTACAAATCAAAGAGAAATCTCGTCGTTTATCTATATAGCTATTATTTTATGTGTAACATTTGTTCCCAATAATACTATTAATAATAATTATTATAATAGTTATAAATGATGTGTAGATTCGTTATTTCAAACTTGAAATTAAACTTACACAAATTATCTATGAAAACTAATTGAATTTATGTCAACATTTGGAAATAACTTTATTTTCAAATTATTAAACACATAAACTAAATTAAAGTCGAAAGAAATATCGAGTAAACGATGTAAACAAAATTGAACGGTTTCAAATAACTAAAGCACCAGACCGTTAAACCTTTTTATGGCTTGTACCCTTTGCATGTAGCGATAAATTTATACAGCCATTAAAATTATCGAATCCTCCTGTATGAGCATAAATTATGTTTGAAAGGATTAAAAACATTTATTTTGTTGTTTTTCGAACAATCGTCACTTTCATTAAACATATTTTTATAATCAGATTTTGTTTTAATATTTAACAAAAAGCCTTTATTGCAAATGTGTAATTGACAAAATTATCGTTGATGAATCGTTCACTGATCTATATTTTTGTAAAAAATTATATATTACTTTCATAATTTTAATAGTTGTTCTTTTATTAAATTAGAAAACAATAATCTGAAATGCAGTGATAGTGATAAATGAAATGTTTTAAATGAAGTGTTTTAAATGAAGTGTTTAAATGAAGTGTTTAAATGAATTTTTTAAATGAAGTGTTTAAAAATATATATTACTTCTAAATTTTTAGGTATAACTACTGAGAAAGAATTTGTCTCTTATTTACTGATTTTATTTATTAGCTGTAAAAACTATACCTTGAAATTCAAATATGCATATAAATAAAATATTATTTAGACGAACAAAAATTATCACTTATGAAGTGGCTATGAGGATCGGCATAATTTTCAATTGCTGAAAACTGTAAAAAAGTACATGGTCATCCGTAATTCAAAGGAAAAAGAATCCTGTAATCCCAATCAGGCAAATTTAGATAACCCCTTATTATTTCTCTTCGTTTAAGTATGCAGCAAAACGTTTGCAATGTGTTTAAGATTATAATATCAAAATATAATAAAGGCAAATAAGCACTAAATAAATTTTTGTATTCAATAAATAGTTTAACAAATGTTTGAACGACCCTTTTTCGGGAATGAATAATAATTAATGTATATTGCGTTAAAAAAAATTTTATGATTGCTATAGTAATTACAGCTATCGAGTTCATTATTATTAATGTCAAACTAGACTGTAATATAGAATATATATGAAAAAATTCGGTTCTTTTATATCATAACTTCTAAATTACTAAATATTCGAAGGAAGTATGTAAAAATTCATTGGCAACATTCACTTTAGTAAATCAAAAAATATTTATGGAAATAAACAATTAATTAAACTAATATAAATGAATACTCTGCAATACCTATAGATTTCTATACAATACTTTGAGCGTGCATTCGATATCATGTCCAGTATTATCTAGGAAATCCACACTTCCACCTTTCCCTCTCTCGCGCTCTCTCTCTCTCTCTCTCTCTCTCTCTCTCTCTCTCTCTCTCTCTCTCTCTCTCTTTCTCTCTCTCTCTCTCTCTCTCTCTCTCTCTTTGCCTATTGCCAGTTCTGTCACTTGCCATCTGGAGCTTTACGCCCTTGACCTACGGCCTTGAATTCGTTGTTGCAAGTGGCTGATAGTCGAGAAAATATTTTTTGACTCTCTGATAAAGCCGCAAAATCAAGAACAAATTTATTTTATTATTTTAAAATATGTTATTCTCACGCATGTCAATATTGTCCTCCGAGTGAAGCAGACGTAATATATGTTTCGACTCTCAAATAGTTTCTTGCGCAAGATGAACTTTGAACATTTAATTTAACGTCTTAAGTCTATTTTCTCACTTTTTTTCGTTGGAGTGACCTTATTTACCTACGCGAGATAATCTAGATTGCTATATTATTGCTTAATATATTATTCTTTACACATAAATGTTTTAAACCATAGTTATAATAACAGTAAGTATTGAAATACATAATATTAATGATTAAATTACAATAGGATATTTTTGCTTATGTTATTTAACGTCGCTCTATTTATGTTTCCAAATACCGGTGCTAATCAGCGATGGAGGTCTACGATGTGTTTGTAAACAAAGCACATGTAAATTATTACAGCGGTGTTTGTGTTAATCGGCCAAGACCGGGATTTGAACTCGAATCTCCAAGTTACTAGTCCTTCGCTCTAGCGATGGAGCCATTGTAGGCCTCGATTACAATATTACAATAGGATATTCTTCCTGTAGCTAATACCGGTGAACTAAAAACTAAATAAATTTTCATTTTCTTAATAATAAATCCATTTTAACCTTCATTTCAGAAAATTCGAATAATTTTATTACATACCAGACATTCATTCTCTCTCATAAAATGCAAACATTTAAATGTAAACATAGTATTTCCACCTCTCGAACATGATATTCTTTATTTAAATGTAAAAATATGATTGGAGGAGAGTTCCGTCACCTGTATTAGCTACTCCATACGATTTCAAGATTAGAATGAAGAATTACTTTTGGAGCAATATACTTTTTCCTTGAATTATATGTAGAATTAAATTATAAACTATGCTTAAAGTATATAAGCATATTAACATATAAGCATTTCATTTGATTAATTTCTATTTCCATTGTTTATCTCGTCTTATTACCTAATATGTAATTAATATGTAAAAGTAATTCCAAGAAATTAAGTGAGACTATAGATCACTCAATTTATCATTATGCATGGCATCTCCTTCTCGATGGTAGAATAATTGTAATACTCTAACATGCTCGAATAATTTCAACAAATACTATTAATTCCACTCAAGCATATTGGTGATTTTATTGTTTATATAGTTAAATAAATTTTTTACTGACAAAAAAGACTCTCACCAATAATTTTTGCGTGTGAAGGATATTTTGCTTAAACCAAATTATCATAGAATCTAAATTGGAACTCTTTCCGAGAAGCTTTTATGATACTAGAAAAGGTTTTCTCCCAAATTATTTACATAAATAAATGGCTGGAATGATTTAAGTTTTCTGTTTACAGTATCTAAAATTTTTTTTCATTTTCATGACAGGATATCATATTTTAATTTATAAGTTTAACTGCTGACTATAAAATATTGAACTCATAAAACTATTCTTTCAGTTTTACATATATAAATTAAATCAATAAATATTTTTATCGGTCTTACAGCCTTTATACAGTGACCTACTGTACTAATATAATGACGGCCAGGCTGTTCTTATGATTATAATTATGCTCGTAGAATCCAAAATACAAATTGCCACTAAAATTCAAAATTCAAAAAGTAAAAACTGCAATAAAATAAATTAAACTATATATTATGTTAGTAAAGGATAACCTGACTGTCCTCCTGACCTAAGTTTACTTTTGGCGTTGCAAGACGTTTCGAACTGCTCCGATTTCACTTCACGAACTAAACTGCATTTGTAACAAAAACGTATGAATATCTATAGACATTCTTTGAAACATAAATAACCGACTGAATCATTACCGCTCCTCTGCAATTGGTTCAATTCAAAAGCAATAAACTAAAATCCGTACGGCCATCCAACGCCACCTCTATTAAATTCCTCCCAATGGGCAGGAACAGCTAGTCTCCAAAACCAGAAGCTCGTAAAGTGCAAAACGCGCATGAATCAACTTTATGCAAACTCGCGCGAGCTGCTGGCAAATGCGAAAAACAAGGAAAGCTGAAAGCAGGGGACATAACTCACGTATTCGCATAATTCCAGATCGGCCAAAAGTCAACGTGACGGATCGAAATTCACCTGAGATGCAAATCGTGTTCTGTACAAAAAGATCAGCGCATATAAAGGAAAAAAGCACTGATATGTAGTGGAACTAAAATGAAGTTGAAGCATTGATTGAAATTATTATATTTTTCGCTGTTCTGTATTTTCTTCTAGGCGGAGATCGAACATTACCTTTGCTGTATGCAAAGGTTTTTGCGAAACGTGCTCGATATAAATTTTTTATACCTTCTACTACACGATTTTGTAAGGCTTATATAATAAATTTTAAAACTTTGTTTTGCCCTAATCCGAGGCAAAACTACTTTGTGCAATAATACATAAGGACAAAATTGTCTTTATTGTTGTAATTTTCTTAAAAAATCGAAGTTTCTTAGATTGATTAATTATTGAAAGTTAATTTTAGATTCATAAATATTGTTATAAGCAGAAGACTAATAACTAAAAATAAAACACGCACTAATTAAATACTTTTTAAAATAGACCTTCTGGACTGAGAAATCAGCTAAATATCAATAAACAGCTTAACCAAGAATTAAATGTATAAAATTATACTAAAAAAAGATAAAATATATAGAAATAAAGAATCAAATACAACATAAAAAATGGGATTAAATAAATGAAGTAAAAAATATATTATAAAAAAAATTTTTAAAGGTAATATAATTTGACAAATGTAAAAATGTTAAAGAAATTTCATATCTACTACTGTGTATAAATATGAGTAAGACTTTATTTATAAATTTGAAATCTTTATTTATTCTTCTAAATCTAATTCATCTCCCTTAAAATAAAATGCAACTAAGCCAAAGCTTTTTCCGATTTTCAAAACATTTTTTATACTCGTATTCCGGAATGGCCATCAGTTCCTTCTTCGATTCGGCTTTTATTTCTTCAATCGAATCAAAACCATATTCCCGAAGTGGTCTTTTGAATTTGTTGATCAACTAGAAGTCAGACCGTGCTAAATCAGGTGAAAACGGTGGTTGCGGAACGATATTGGTTGAATTTTTGGAGAAATGTTCACGTAAAATCAATGCAGTGTGAGCTGGTGCATTATCGCGATGCAAAAACCAAGAATTATATTTCCACAAATCTGGCCTTTTGAGACCAATATCTTAACGCAAACGACGCATAACACTCAAATAATATTCTTTGTTAACCGTTTGGCCGGTTGGAAGGACTTCATAATACACCATACCACGATAATCGAAGAAAACAGTGAGCATAACCATAATTTTTGAGCGACTTTGGCGTAATTGTTTCGGTCTTCGCTTTCCTTGTGCACAATTTCGCTCGATTGATCAGTTTTTTTTTAATCGTAAGCATAGACCCAACTCTCATCTCCAGTTATTATGCATTACATCTTGTCCTGATAGTTCGAAAGCATCATTTCACAGACCTCCATGCAATGCTATTTTTCTAAAAAAATGGAGTGTTTTTGGCACCAATCGAGATTTCACTCTTGTCAGGCACAAAATGTTTTTTAAAATAGTGTTGACTGACCTATTCGTTAACCTGAAGCGTTCTAGTAGTCAATTGATGATTTGGCAGCACCAATTCTTTGATTTTGTCGACGTGTAGCCCATCTGTAGATATTCTTGGTCGTCTTTGATGTGGTTCGCTTCAACGTGTTCCGGACCTTCATTGAATAATTTCTTTTAATCAAAAACACTTGCTCTTGACATTGACTTCTCACCAAAGTTCTTCTGGAACATTCTGAATGTTGTGGCGGCCATTATTTCATTTCACGCACAAAATTTAATGCTACTTCTTTGTTGAATAATTTCAGACATTATAAAAACCGAAAAGAGAACTTTTCTTTGTTCACGAAACACAAGCGTAACTATATGATAAATGAAGATAATTACGTGAAATTTGCAACAGATAACTCAGGCATAATAAGACAGCATTACCAACTTAAAAATAAAAACATTTGTCCGAATCGATCAACCCGGGAAGCTTGAATTGAAAAGTGTTACTCATATTTGTACACAGTAGTATAATTTCGCATACCATGAACTTCAAATCGTCTAAATCCAATCATGTATTATTTTGCCCAAAATATATCTTCAATTATTCAGAATGTATTAAGCTTAAAAATTAAATAAAATCATTAATTAATTATCGAGTTCATTTCCATATTATTTGCATATCCAGAGAGTGAATATAGCAAACGAATATTTATAAATATGCTAAAGATATGATAAAATACTGACGTGAAGTTAAGCTTTGATAATTATATTCAACTGATGAAGATATTTTATTATATATCTTAACAGGCGCATTCGAGATGCAGATATAGAAGTAAACATTACATAATTTGGTAGAATAGTATTCAAAGATGAATATCACTATACGACCAAAATTTTTATTTTCGAATCCAGGCATGTTTTGGCTTACAAGTACGCACTAAATACTGTTTGAACCTAATTCTTAATTTACGAGGCCATCGATATACTGAATGTCGTCTTTATGTGAGAGAACAGGACTCTAGTCAATCTCAGTCTCTCTCTTTCTCTCTCTCTCTCTCTCTCTCTCTCTCTCTCTCTCTCTCTCTTTTGCTATATCGTAGACACATTTTGAATGCTCCCTCCATGTATAAGTACTATAAGAAATTACCGATTAATTTCTTTGTTAGAGAAGAGAGCAATCTAGAATTAATTTTAGTTCGCTATTTCATATCGAGACCTCATCACAATGCGTCTAGTTTCCAACTGCGGTTGCTCAATGGTGGTCCGACGCTTCTCAAAGCGGCCTTCGTAGAGCTACTTTATAAATTTACTATTCTTAATATTATCTAATACAGCCCAATAATTTATCTCATAAAAGTGGATGAGAAATCGATATTGAAAAACTTTATCTAAGTGCTACGATATTTATGATAGTATAGAAATAAATAGATTTATCGTTACCAAAACTCATTTATCAATACCAATAGAACAATTTAAATCACTTCTTCTGCAATAATAATTTGTACGAAAATATTTGATGATCGTTGCAATCACTTAATATTAAAACATAGAATTCTTATTTATTTCAGATATATATTTATATATCAAAGATTTTAATTCAGTCACACTACTGAAATAACCATGTATGGGTGATCTGTAACAAGCAACAATAAATAAATTTCCAAAATATATATAGAGCAATGTGCCCTCTTTTAAAGCTAAAAATATTGTGCACAAACCATAAGCTTTGAAATAACTATGAATATGTAATTGTTTGTTGACCGGTCGAGCATTCCATTAAAAAATCTTTCACTTCTTGTGATTTTGCACTGGCGTGAAGTTGCATGTAATATATACTTTTAAATAAATTGTAAAGGAAAGAAAGCATTTTACCTACATGTAATTATATTATAAAAGCAGCTTTGAAATATGCATAAAGATTAATTAAATTTAAAAAGTTCTTTGGCATTTTTATTTAAATAATTCCAAGATTAAATAGAAGAAAAAATATAAGCATTAAATAGAAATTTTACTATATTAATAGTGGTGCTATATTAATATTCTATTAATAATAATAATAATAATGATAATGATAATTAATAATAATAATAATAATAATAATAATAATAATAATAATAATAATAATAATAATAATAAAATGAAGAAGAAAAAGAAGAAGAAAAAAGAGAACATGAGATAACAATATGTTTATTACGGCAAAGGAATATACTCTGCAGAGATATCATTCATTGTTGACCTCGTTCTAAATATACTGATATATATTTTGATACATCTATTAATATTAATATTATATTCTAATATCTATTCAATAATTTTCTCTATATTCAATTTTTAACATCAAATTACAACGGATAAATGTTAAATATTGATTAATTAATCTTAAAATATCTCGACTTAATTAATTAATTTTAAATATCTAAAATCTATGATATTTTACTTTCCAATGTAAGTTCAAACATAAATTCAGGGATATGGTGTTTTAATAAATGATCATTTATAATTTTATATATATATATATATATATATATATATATATATATATATATGATGTTAACACCTGACTTTTGCATTACGATACACATTAATTATATATTAATATTAATTATATAATATAATTATGCTTACTCATTGATTAATTACGTACTGCTCCTTAATCAAATATTGCATTTTAATGTATGATTATTAAGCGATATCTGTTTTTTATATTTCAAATAGAATATAGAATATAGAATATAGAATATAGATTATATATCGATATATATGCCTAATAATGTATCGTTATGTATAGTATACATCATAATATTTTAAAGATATAACATAGATCAAAACATGATTTATTATAAGCTACTATTCGCTTTTTTTGTTTTATGTACTGTTAAAATTAACAACTGTAAGTATTTTTTAATTTACTTATGTTTTTGTACACTAATAAATAATTTAATCAATATCATCTACAACTGAGAAGTTGACTTTATTCATCAACAAATATCCTTATTCACTGTGAGCATGCCGAAGGACGCGATGTAAAAATCTATCAAAATACTTTAAAGTGGTAAAAAACAGAAACTAAGTTAACTTACAGTACCCTATACATTAAATTTTGCAAATAATAAGAAATGTAAAAAGTATATGCAAGTTTTAGTCTTCTTTCATGATTTATGATATATTGAATATGAATATTAATATATAGAGAGAGCCTTAATGTAGTGTAGTTCATAATCGAAGATATTGAGAGAATTTTTCACACGTAATTTATAGAAGTATCATAGAAGCGTTGTTTTAATAATTTTATAACTATAACGATAATATACATACTCACGAGCATTTGTTGAAAGTTCGAACTAGTTTTCTATTGTCAAAGAATTCTGTATGATGAAGTATAAATTCTATATGATATAGTATAAAGACTGTAAGACCGATAAAAATATTTATTAATTTAATTCAACACAGTCGACATAAGTACAATGTTTAATATTTAATTCTGAATAATAAAATGATCTGATTATTTTTATGGTTCACATATATATGATGTATTCACGGTATTCTGATTTTAAAAACAAAACAAGAACAAAAACAAAAAAAAACCTTTATTTACCGAGGATTGAATCTATATTATTTGCACACACGTGTGCGTGTGCGTGTGCGTGTGCGTGTGCGTGCGCGCGCGCCCGCGCGCGTGTGTGTGTGTGTGTGTGTGTGTGTGTGTGTGTGTGTGTATGTGTGCGTGCGTGCGTGCGTGCGTGCGTATCCATATTCTCATAAACAAAATTTGACGTATAGGTATCCACATATTACTATACGCATCCGTAAAGTCGTACTTACGGACATACTAATGATCATAATCCATTATTTGCATGAATGTTTTTAACTATTTTTATGAGATATCAGCATAAAAACTTACATTGAGCTTTACGAGCTAATGATAACATTTCTGCATTTTATTAAGAAAGTAGTTTGTAATTTATTTTCTTTTATTTAATGTATATATATATATATATATATATATATATATATATATATATACTTTTTAAATAAAATTCATTTTCATTCAGATATCTAATAGAAATCGTTGAAAACAGTTATGTAATAATGGCCATGAACTGACAAACAATCTTTACAGTACTATTGCACATTTGCTTTATTCGAAAATATTATTCTTACTACGACTTTGATATTTTTTAATCATTTAAGTAGGAATCGTTCGATCTGCTTCGCAATTTCTCAGGTGATAATTTCGCACTCAACCGCAAAAGTCAACTGAATGAATATATATGAAAAGTTATTTATTTATTTCAGCTGCGACTTTGAAAACAGAAAAAATAATTGGTGGATATCCTGCATTACAAGCAGACTTTAAATATCAAGCTGCAATAGTGGGAAAATACAGTAATACCTACCATCGTTACTTACTGTGTAGTGCTGGTATCATTAGTAAATTTTTACTATTAGCTGCTTCAAAATGTTTCATGCTTACATTTACCACAATGAAGAAGTTTACGTTTTACGCAGTCATCGGTGCAGATGTATTGATAAACTCAGCTGAAGAACTACAAGAAATTGAGTTCATCTATTTGTACCAATCCTACAGTGTTAAATTTAGCACTGATCTAGCAGTAGTTAAGGTAAAGACTCAATAACGCTATTTGACGCAATAACAATAATAACAAAAAGAAATACTTTCATGCATTGCTTTGATTGCAAGAAAATCACCTATTTACTATTATACGTTTTCATAAACTATGTTCATTTCTTTGTTCAGATAACATTTTACTCCTAAATAATGTAAAGGAGTAAGTCTTACAACGTCAAAAAAAATTTTCACGTAAACTTGACAGTACCGAAAACTACCAAGTTATATTAAAAACGTTATTTTACGATTAAATATAAATGTGTATATATGTTCAATATATATATAAAAGATATATGTTGTATATGTTAAATATCAATCGTACATTGTAATGAGCATAATTTTTAATATTTGATTCAACATAACATTATTAAATAACATAAATGTTAAGACTTAAAAAGTACCATTCTGTATAAATAAAATTATTAAAACTCCTGATCAGCTTAATATAATATCTTATCAACAAAAACGTAAAGTAAAAATTATTTATAGAAACGTAAAATTAATTCAGTTCATGCGCATATTATCAAATCCCGATGTTTTAGATTTTTTATTTTATTTTTAAAATTCTCGTAATTATTAACTTTTATGCATACATTCTGAAATAAAGGAATTTATTACTCAGATCTTGAATACTTTAGGATCCCTTAAGAAATTGCTTGAATCCTTTTGCTTCATCATTTTGTTAAATGGAAATCTCCTAAATGTCACAGTTTCAATAAGCATTCGCATTTTATGCAGATATGTACTTTTTATATATTAACATCCTTATATATAATTTTAAAAAAATTTATATACTTCACTACCAATTTAATAATATAAAGTTTAAAACTGATCTAGCTTGAAATAAATAAAATAGAAATCTAGAGTAATAACTATAAAAAGGATTTTCGAAAAACAGCAACAACAACAGTTACAACAATAACAATAATAAGAATAATAATACTAACAATATTCATTAAAAATTCTTACTTTTCAAAATAAAAAAGTAAAACTACAGTACCATTTTTAAATGCCATAAAAAATAAATTTTAAATTTCATTATTTTAGTTAAAAAACAGTTTGAATATATCATCTAACTCGAATTTAGCTGCTCTTGAGATACCAGATAAAGAAGAAAATTTTGACAACACTCGTGGGGTTGTTGCTGGATTTGGAGTTAGTATGGTTACTGAGTTGACTAACTCTTTGAATCGAGAACAAATAAGATATACTGTAGATAAAATGCTTCTTTTAAAATTTGCAAACGTTTCAATTTATAAAAATCAAAAAATCGGAGATATATATAGTGGCGACGGAAATATGAAACCACATTGCTATAATTTACTCTCTCCTTTTACCGAACTATGTGGACGAATATTACCTGATGAAACATATGCACATAGAGGCCTTTGTCAGGTAAGTTTGTTTATTCCATTTTGATCTTAGCTTTTTTTTTATGTTATTTAACGTCGCTCTATTTATGCTTCCAAATATCTGCGCTAATCAGCGACGGTGGTCTACGATGTGTTTGTAAATTTTGATCTTAGCTTGATTGTGTTTTAAAATTACCAGCAGTAAAATAAATTTTGGACATTACGCAATCAAATGATTGATAACAAAGTTCAAATGTTTAAATTTACAATATTAGCCAAATCCTGGCAGTAATTTGGAAATGCAACACATACAAATTGTTAATCATTTTAAGAGCAAGAGATGCATTGTAAAATTAAATAATCTTAATATGGAATGGAATTGCAACTTCAATTATTAAAAACAAAATGTAGCATTACTAAGCAGTTTTATATTCTAACAAATATATCATAGCTGGTAGATATCGAAATAAATTTTAGATTAAGAATTGGCGTTTTATTCTTCAACTAACAAATTATAAGTTTTTAATTTGAACAAGTTCAATACCTAAATGAAATTCTGTAAAATATTCAGTTGGAGAACATTAATTAGTTGTTAATAATGAATACAAATGAGTCTTCAGATGTTTCATCTAGTTGTTGCTCAGTAATTAGTACAATCAATATTTTCTCACATCGTTTTTGACGATTGGCTTGGCTATTAAGAATAAATAGAAACATAAATATAATCTAAAATATAAAGCTGCCTGGACAGTTTTTGACCAGTTTTGCCTTCTTTTTCACAAATTTTCACCAAGAATTGTGTCTTAAAAATACCAACTATATTTTTATATTTCCTTGAAGATTCCATTGAAATTAGCCGTCTCTCAGTTTATTTCAAAACACTAGTTGGGTATTTAAATAGTTTACTATTTTTTATTGCAAATTTTGGCAAATTATACATAATTATTTAGCCAATTTCTACAGCGCTTTTTTCTAAAATCTGCATTGAACAGACATCTTAGTTTTGGGAGTTGAATCACGCCTTATATATGTCGATGTTATCTGAGCGGACATTATTCAATTTTTAGAAAACTGCATAAATTTAAAAAAAGACTTACTTTCTGGTATAATTAAAGTTAAAAATAAATTATCGAAATTTTTATATAGTTTTTTATATATAGTTTAAATTCACATATAATATATGGTTATTTTTCGATGTCCAATCTTCTATCCGGAACAGATCCTGATTTATTTATGTTTATTTATATAAATAGCTTTCCTAGATTAGTGCACGATTACAAACGCAATATTATATGATACAAAGATCTTTGCTCAAAATGAATTTTACTACAATATTTTTATTCTAGAATAATCCAATATCTTGGAATTGAATACGCCTGACATTGGATTCATACTTAGCGATCAAAAAAGTCTTATATCACTATTGATTTTTGCAAACTATCATATAGTTTACAATACTGCATGCTCAAAATGTTATTCCTAAGAAATGAAGCTTAATTCTCCAAATTTAGCGAGTTTAGTAAAATAAAAATCATCTCATGGATGATTCTTGAAGTGCAAATCTTGCATGCACATGATCAAAAAATTTTCATTTTGGAAAACTCAATTCTATTTCTTCTCTCCATCAATGACTTTTATAAATTGCATTAAGAAAAAACAATGGTTAAACAAACCTTTTTATTACTTTAATCACGTCTGTTAAAAAAGCGACCTAGATAAAAATTTATGAATATATCATTCCACGAAAGATTATTCTCAACCCGAATATAAGGGTAGCTTTGCAGTAAATTTGGGCTCGAGTTTGTATTAAATATTTAATAATAAATAAAATACGTAATTTTATCTTAATAACTCGTATATATATATATATATATATATATATATATATATATATATATATATATATACATATATATATTATATCATGTATAGAATAAATTTTTTGCAGCTTTATTATATACTTCTTATTAGTTTTAGTTGTTTATCAGTTCTTGTTACTCTTATTAATAAATCGTACTCGTATTTTACAGGGGGATAATGGTGCTCCGCTTGTTATTGGCAACAAAGTGGTAGGCATTGCGAGCTTACACCAAGAAGATTGTGACGATACTATAATTGGGACGCTGTATACGAAAGTATCAAATTACAAAGATTTTATTGATGGACTAATATCAGGTAACCATTTACCAGGTACAGTCAGTTATATGAACAATCCTTATGAATTCCGAAGTGGACACAGAAAGAAAGCAAAAACAGTAGTTTAGTTTGATGTTGTAACCAGCATTATAACGTGTAAACTAAAGTGTAATAATTAAAATAAATACTAAATAAAAGATAATCGATAAATCGCTTATTGATGATTCGAGTTCGATAACATGGATGTTAATTATTAGGTACAAAAGATTTTAATAATTTATAATATTATGTTTCAATAAAAGTGTATGACATAAATATAAAAGAACAAATCGTATATTATGTATAGTATATTACTAGTCCAGAAAGTTAAATTTCCTGGAATGCGTGATTTGACGTTCAAGGCGAAGCCGAGAATGTCAATTTGTGCACTTCAGAGAGTTCAACTTTTTGGCCCAAGATCGTATACATTTTTTCTTGCTCTCCGACCGAAAGTACCTGAATAATTTATACTTAAAAAATTAATAACTACTAGCTGTATACAGTGTATTTATTTTCTGATTGACATTACAGTCTAACAGTTATCGCTGTAAATCTATTATCCACATTATCAGGAGGTGAATAGATTTCTGATCGAAATTTGCAAAGGCGAGGCAAAGTATAAATATATTAACTTGAACCTAGGTTAAAATTAAAAACTGATATAATGGTTAAATTGTTAAATCCTATTTTCTTTATTACAATTAAATTTACCAATATTGATAAAAAAACTTGTAATTGTACACTTTTCAATGAAAACCGCAGAAGTCGGCCTGACGCACCTCATACTCTACCGTCCGGAGACAAACTCACTGTATACATTGTCCAGAGACACCTGGACTTCGCATTCTATCGCCCGAATGCAAAACTACAATATTGTCACGTAGAAGCCGTTCGAGGTCAGACAATTAAGTAATACGACTGATTTTATTTCTCGACCTGTGTTAACACTGCGAACCTGTAACTCCGCCACCGTAATAGTAGATCCCTACTTGCTCGATTGAGACCTTGATGGTCCTTGTACAATCATTTCTTCGCCAGCTGTTTAGTGTTTTGTAACAACGCTCGAGTACTACATGTCACGAAAATGGAACAGAGAAATTTAGAGCAATGGTGCGCGAAAGAAAGAGTCATTTTTATTCTTTAAAACGTACTCAAAAACAGTTATCTTAGAAGAGATTATATTAAATAATTAATACTAATCTGTAACTATTATATAAACAAGTTTAATATATTCTCTAAAATAGAATGTAATCTTACGATAATTTCTAAGGAATTCAGGGAACAAACGCCACCTGAAATTTACAAAATCAAAAAGGTTTCAAATATTGTATAAATATTATTTATGAAACTCGTCTGTTTTACAATAAATAGTCCTTATTACCTGTAATTTGAAGGCTTTGAAATCTATGAAATGCAAATACTTTGAAGCTATAATAAGAAGTACATAAAATTCCGATTCACTGACTTTAATATTCCAATGGAACTGACGGATCAAATAAGCTCAAATTCGAGGATGTTGTTAAATAAATTTATTATGATATAAACAGAGAGAATTTATATTGAACATACGAATTTAGAACTGCGTAAAATAAAACTTACGTATATGTAACTGGAATGATCGGCACAGACAACATAGTATGAATTGTAGAATAGATCACTCTTGTAAGGAGATGATGTTAAAGTATATATATTTTGAACCATAGTCAAGTTAGTCCACCAAGATCTATTGTCCCTGGTAGAAATGCATTCTATTGTTAAGGTATAAACAAGGAATTTTCAAGTGAAGATACCTAGTAGCAGGGTATCTTTGTTCGGTAGTAAATAGGAAAACATGTAATGCTTTTTACGGTCGTTCCGGCTCATTTATAGTTACATTTTTTCAAGCTATGTTTTCGGTATTTAAGACCTATAATAATTAGTTTCGTATCAATGTATTTTTGGTTATGACTAAACTTTATCTTAAAACAAGGTTGAGCGAGGTATAACATATAACCTAGTTAATACATATAATATCGTTATTAAGCTTTCTTATATAAATTCATTGACTTGAATCATTATTTTAATTAATTAATTAAAAATTTTTATCAAGTTCATTTTGAAAATTTTGAAGTAACTTATAAGTACATTGGTTCTATATACCTTATACATCTAAATACATATACAACGCATTGACAACAATAGCTTACACATTCGTATACAATATATGTTATACTTATGTGAAATCATAATTGGGCTTATATACTAACCAAGATAATATTTTACCACTTGCGGGAATAGCAAATCATCAAATATGCCGTATGAACACTCTCCATGAATTCGAGTTACGAATATTATTTATTTTATAAATAAATAAGATAGAATTACTAACTAACAACCAATAATTAAAGCAGATATAAGACATCAAAGAATAGAATTTTTTAATTAATTGCTTCATGCGAAATTTTAAATATTAAATAATAAAGGGAAAATATTTCCAAAACTAATTTATTACGTATAATTTTTAAGACGACAAAATCGAACGAAAAGCAGAAATTATTATGACTTTGTAATTTTTTTAAATTATTAGTTTCCGTATCTTATGATTTTTCTTTTATTAAATCAACATAATGTTACAATATTATATAAATATTAATTGTTAAATAAATTGCTCATTTACTAAACAGAGACAAGGTTCAGAACAACCTAGTTTCTACCTAGTTTCTTATTGAACGAACGTTTTGAAAAATTGTACAAATATGTTACTGCGTTTTAATTAATTATTGATTAATTTTCACACATTGATATTTTTAATTTTTCTCTATTTGCTTAAATACAAAATCGCCAAATTTGAGCGTCCTTCATCCATCGAGTTCACTGAAGAATTATAAAGTGAGAGAATTAGGATGTAAAAATCTTCGCTTAATGAAGACTCAAATTCTGTGCTTCTAATCGGCTGTTAAACATTGGCAAATAGCGCGAAAACTAAAAACGACGCATCTATTTTTTTGCAAATACATTTAAAATCTCCTAGTTCGTACAGATGTGATTATGTCCAGTAGATTCGGAGATATCCAGTAGATATCTTGTAGACATTTTCCATTGCGCTGCTATGTATTTACTAATGAAACAAAAACTTCTTCGGTTAAATTAAATGGGATTTATCAGCTGATAGAGTACGAATAAATTATTTATCGTGTATGTTACTGTTATCCCTTTAGAACTTAGACTTCGAACTAAAAGCATTCAACAAAAGAGTTATGTCAGTACTTTTTATACAAAGATGCTTATCGGCATGGATTTGTATACATCTAAATATACTTTATTCTGAAATACGTATATTATGAAATTGTTAATTATGTTATTATTAAATTACATTCAATGTTGAATACTATATTGTAATATACATATAAAAAATATTTCGAATTTTCAAATTAAACTATTTTACCTTGAAATATGAGATCAACCATCAAAATACGAAATTATATAATAAATATATACAATTATACATTTTTTTACATACTTCAATCTTATGTATACATTGGAAATGAACCCACCTTTTAGAATACTTTGAATATTTCAATATATGAATAATTTCTCAATGATCGTATATTCAATTAATATATTATGCTTAATAGATATATCCTTTTTACATTTATGTATAATGTTTCGAGATATATATATATATATATATATATATATATATATATATATATATATATATATATATAGAAATTTTGTAAGCTAAGAACAGTATACATAAGAACATTTGATTGATGCTAGAAAGTTGCAAACATGATTTATTCTAATATACTAGTCTTTTTTCTTCTTTTATGTACTCTCAAGTTCCATGATTGTAAGTATATTTAAATTTACTTATATCTCTGTATATTTACGAGTCAATAAAAGTTTCTTATAAACTGTACAATTTCATCAGATGATGATATTATTTCTCACTTTATTTAATTAATATATATTTATGATATTTACTATAATTTTTGAATTTAATTCTTAATTAATATACTAATTATTTAATTTCATTAATTTAATTATTTTATATTTCTTTATTTGAAAATACTAATCAACAAGATCACCGGTAATCAAGTGCCGTGGTAGCGCCACGAAGGCAAGTTTGAGTAATTATCATCTTTAATTTCGCAATAGTATTTATCCAACATATATTTCACTTTGTTTAAACAAAAGTTACAGTTTTAAATTTTTAATGTGCATAATTCAAATATAGGGTATCTATTAAAATCTGTTCCAAAAAAGTTAATCATAAAATTTTGAATTTTGAACGTAAATATTTTACAATGGGCGCATCAATTCAATGGTGAAGTCACGCCTGGAGCAATCAGCAAAGTTTAAGAGTATATTCGCTGCAGTTAGTAAGTATATAACTCAGCACCCAAATACTTCGGTTTCGTTAATTGCTTAAAGGTACACTCAATACGAGCGATATTCTGAATCACCATTAATCCCACTCGATTTTGGCATAGCTTTTTCTATTCATTAAGCAATTTCCTAACATATATATTTTTTCAGTTGAAATTGATGATTATGAATTGTTTAACAAGGAATGTGCTGATGTAAAACAATGAAAAACTAATCTGAAGTGACTAAATGTGATTTGATAAATTCATATTAATATATTGTTTAGTTATACTCAGAATAAAATACACCACCTTGACATAAATCATTGAAATATATATGGATGAGTACATGCATACCTAAAATATTATTTATGAAACTGATAAACACAGATAAACGTCTACATAGATAAAGGAACATTTGTAATTAAAAAATTTGATTTCTGGTCAAATATTAATTATATTAATCTTAATACAAATACAAAAGATATTTTACTTTAAAAATTGAAATGCTAATCCACTAGAGAATGAATTTTTATAAAAATTTAAGCGGAGAACCATAGGTTTGATATAGCAGAATTTCTGTAAAATCAATTGAAGTAAGACATCGAATCAAGAATACTTTTGGAAGCTTTTTATTATCGGTAAAAACATACAGTTTCCCATAAAAAATTACAAAACAAAATAATAGAACCAATATTTATTAATAATAATTTTTTCAATTGATTTAATTGAACTGTAAGACCAATGAAAAAATATTTATTAATTGGTATATAAGCAGTCGACAAAAGCACAAATAAAGTATTTTAATAATAATTTGGTCACAAAATAACACCTTTATATGCCCATCTCAAAACCAAATTATAAAACACTTTTTTGATTTGTCGATGTGACAAGTTAAAGATGCATGACCTAAATTGAAAGAAATTTCATACAATGAATATAGTTATTAATGTTTTAAATAACGAAAACAAAATGATAATAAAGTGCAAATGGATATAACTTTATTATATAAAAGAAAATATACAGAAATATCTGTTCATGTATATATATATATATATATATATATATATATATATATATATATATTGTGTGTGCATATATTTGTCAAAATAAATGGGTTTATTACCACTCGAATGGTTACTCAAATATAACTACAGATAGAGTGCTAACAATATAAAAGGGTAGTGTACCCGCACAGCATACCTAAGATTAGGTAGCGCTAATGACGGGAAAGCCTGGAAATTCCCGTCGTTGTCTGAAAATGAAAATGTAAAGTTTTCTAGAATATTTATAACTTCAGCACTCTCTGTAAAATGTTATATTCAAGTAGACTTATACATATTTTTATTATTTTTTTACGAGTTATTATTTTTCGTTACGAGTCCCAATCGTGATACCATATTTTACGTTCTCAAATATGTCCCTTCCGCTTTTTTACTCTTCATTCAATGCTTTACAAAAAGTGTTACAGTGGTGGGATTTATTTAAAATATGCACCGTTTTGTTCAATAATCTGTTCCCATCTAGACAGCAACTTCATAATACACCTCTCGTACAAAGCCCTCTCCTTATTTGCGAAGAACTCGGACAGCCACTTTTCACAAGCCTTTTTTGAGTCCAACTTTACACCACCAAGGGCGTTCGACATAGACAGGAACAGATGGTAATTACTTGGCGCTATGTCCGGGCTATATAGTGGGTGCGATAAAACCTCCCATCCGAACTCCCGTAGCTTCTGACGAGTCATCAACGAAGTGTGTGGTCTGGCGTTGCCTGGTGGAACACTACATCCTTCCTGTTGGCCAATTATGGACGCTTCTGGTCGATAGCCTGCTTCAAGCCATCCAGTTGTTCACAGTAGATGGTAGAATTAAGCGTCTGGCCATATGGCAGCAGCTCATAGTGGATGATTCCGTTCCAATTCCACCAAACACACAACAAAACCTTCTTGGCCGTCAATCCCGCCTTGGCCACTGTTTGGGACAGTCCACCGCCTTGAACCACGACCGTTTTCACTTGATATTGTCGAATATGATCCATTTTTCGTACTAGTCAGCATTCACTTCAAAAATGGGTCGAGTTCGTTCCGTTGCAGCAGCACATCGCAGGCGTTGATTCGGTCCAGGTTTTTTTTGCGTCAAATCATGCGGCACCCAAACATCAAGCTTTTTTGGTATCCAGCCTTCTGCACATGGGTTAAAATGGTTTGGTAACTAACTCTCATTTCCAGAGCTATGTTACGAGATGCCACATGCCAGTCTAACTCGATAAATTCCATGATTTGATTGGTATTCGTCGTCACAGGTCTTCCGCTGGCTGGCTTATCTATGGTGTCGTTTTCACCGGCTCTGAATCATCGAAAACATTCCTCTGCGGTTCGAAGTGATAGCGTGCCATCCCCCAAAACACCATTAATCTCACGGAACGTTTCTCTAGCGGATTTATCTTTGACGAAGGAAAACTTTAAAATAGCGCGAATTTCGCGTCAGTGAACTCAATGTTTACACGTCTATAACTTTTAAACGCAATATCCAAACTAATAGCGTCGTTTTGTACGTTATATCAAGACCTTTCAAATGACGTATAGTATTATCAAATACGAGCTCTGTAGCGTTTTGTACATAGTCGGGAAATTCATAAGACAAAAAGGCGGAAGGGAGATATTTGACAACCTAATATTAAAGTATAACGAAATCAGATTATAACAAGTCTATAAATAAATATAATTCAATTTTAGGTATAGCAATAGAATTTTTGCACTTAAGTCTTCTTTTCGTTCTCTCTATACCTTTCTTTTACAATTCATATGGGAATTATTCTCGCAGAAATCTGGGAGGCAACCACAAAGAGCTAGTAAGGCTCGATGAAAGCTTAAGTGTGAGCTAAAGAGAACCAAGGTATATCAAGTGAGAGTAAGAGAGAAACGCAAAGCTATCAATACTGGTGAATTAAAAGTTCGCTAGGCCAAAAACTCAAAAAATTAAATGGACTCTCGTAAAAAGGTTTTCTATACAGTGGATGGTCGCCATAAACAATTTTTTTAAGCATTTATCAAATTTGATTTTCAATATCATTTGAATATTTCATATTCAAATTTCATAAAATTTAATAAAGTACATCTCTATAAAAAGTTTTGAATCTCTTAAGTAATTATGAAAAATAAATCCTAAGGAGAGTTAAGAATTATTACGTTTTTTGACCTAAAATGCGAATTGTACTATTAAAATGATTGAAACTTTATGACTTCATGCAAATAGTTTGTGCGTGCGTAGGTGCGTGCATACGTGCATGCCTGTGTGCCGTGTGCCTCTGTGTGTGTGTGTGCGTGTGTGTGTGCTATGTGTATTATTACTGTTGCTAAGAAATTCTAGCAACATTACTCACAAAACCAATAATTCAATGTTCACATGGGTTATAGAAAGGTTTGAAATCTAAGAAAAACCTAACATTTTTTATGTATTTCTTTTAGCTACAGCTTTGATAACAGAAGAAATTATTGGTGGATATCGTGGATATACAACAGAATTTCAACATCAAGCTGCGATAATAAGCAAATATAGTACTTGCACATACAAATATTTCATCTGTAGTGCTGGTATTATTAGTAACTTTTTACTAATCGGTGCTACCAAGTGTTTTATGGTATCTTATAATATAATAAGGAAGTATACGTTTTATGCAACTGTAGGGGAGGATATCTTGACATCCGCATCAGAATATCTAAAAGAAATTGAGACAATCTATTTATACCAACCCCATCATTTACTTAGATTTAGCAGTGATCTAGCAATTAGTAAGGTAAAAAATAATACTACACGATTAATAATAATGATAAAAATAACAATAATAACAGCAATATTCATTAAACGTTGTTAATAATGAATATATAATCGTGAAACTGCAGAGATCTAGGAAAAATTTGCTATATAATGACACTAACAATTACTTTAAAACTTAATTACTTAGTTGACACAAAGTTTGGAACTTGGAAATAATCCAATGTTAACTGCACTTGAAATACCGGACAAAGAAGAACGCTTTCACGGGCAAACAGGATTTGTTGCTGGATTTGGAGTGACTACGATTGATGAGTTAAATGAATTCCAGAAACAGAAGGTGATACGATTTTATACAGGAAAATACATTCTTCTCAAATATGCAAAGGTTTCAATTGTTAGAGATGGAGACTTATCAGATATAAATAATAGCACTGATTCTTATAACACAGTTTGCTATGGTTCATCTTCTACTTTTACGGAACTGTGTGGTAAAATCGATCCTGATGTAGTATTCGGTGCTCATCGAGGTGTTTGCGCGGTAAGTTTGTTTCATATAGGAGACCTACGAAATGTATATTTATTTTCAATCACTTATACTATACATAAGCTTTTTAATCATATTATGAAAGTTTTTGATACGTTTAACAATTAGAGATATTTATTTTTTATTGTTGTCAAATTGAACACCCATTTCCATAATTAACAGATTGAATTTTTTTCGATTGTATAGCCACGAGAGAAGATCCAATATTTTAGTATAATTTGAAAGAAATTAACTTTTATTACGGCAATGACTACAATAATTTTTTTTCTTTAGTGATAATGCACTTGTGCCAACGCTTTTTCCAATCCTCGAAATACTTTTCAAACTCGATCTTTGTAATATCTTTTAGCTCTTTCAGTGATTCGATTTTAATGTCATCTAAGCTTGTAAGACGATGGCCTTTTAATGTTCTCTTTATTTTTGGAAACAGAAAAAAGGCACATGAAGCCATATCTGGCGGATATAAAAGCTGAGGCAACGTCAAAGTTTTTGGCCAAAAATTCATGAACCATGAATTATTTTCCACAAACCCGGGCGTTTTTTAGAATTGTTTAGGATTCATGCAGACGGCGTTGAACTTGTAGGTAGTACTCCTTATTGATTGTTTGACCTGGTGGCAAAAATTCATGATGCACTAAGCCATTAAAATCGAAGAACACAGTGAGCATAACCTTCACATTCGACTGCACTTTTCGAGCCTTTTTCGGTCTTGGCGATCCAGAATGACTCCATTGGGACGATTGAGCCTTAGTGTCGACATCATATCCGTAAACCCATGTTTCGTCACCTACTATAATACGTTTTAGTAGTTCTGTGTGCTTATTAACTTCATTTAGCGACTCCTGAGCAACTTCCATTCAACGCTGTTTTTGTTCCAAATTCAACAATTTTGGAACAAATTTTGCTGTCCCACGTTTCATATCCAAAACATGTAAAAAAATCCCATGGTATGAGACAACTGATATGCCAACATCATCAGCGACTTCTCTGATTGTGAATCGGCGATCATTCCTAACCATTCTTTTCACTTTTCTCACGTTTTCATCGATTGTTGATGTGCTCAGGCGTCCGGGTCGTTCGTCATCTTCAACGTTTTCGCAGCCATCTTAGAAACACTTATACCACTCGTAAATCCTTGTTTTATTCATAGCAGACTCACGATATACCTTTGTTAACATTTTACAAACTTCACTACACTTTATTTCATTTTTTACGCAAAATTGAATACAAATTCTTTGCTCCATTTTTTTCACAAACGAAAATCGCCGAGCTCGAAAAAACACGTCCAACGTTAGCGGCTGCCACTTGAAAAGTAAGCAATGAATATTGCTGAAAATTTAATCGTACTTCAGAGGCATGCAAACCAACATAATAAAAAAATTTTTTACACAGGCGGACTCTCCAAACCCGTGAAATTTAACAATTCTCGTTACTTTTTTAACACACCTCGTATCATTCTCAACCTCAGAATTATATGAAAATGATGTTCTTAAATCATTCAAGAAGTTGAAAATTTATTTACAATTTTATCATGAATTCAAGCTTCCCTTTACTTTCTATGATATACATTATTTTTATTGTTTCATATATTAAGTTTATAACGATATTGATATACCGCATAAATATTCAGATTAAGGCCTAAGAATAAAAATAGAAGACCTACTTTATAGCATTTAAAATGGATTGAAGTATGCACTTTATATGTATTATGAAAAAACCTATACACACCGATTGAGGTAGTGAACAAGCGCTTTATCACCTAGATCTATAATCTATAATAATAACAAGAATAATCTATTTTAATAATATGTAATAATAACAACAATAATAATTTATTTTAATTATATGTAATAATAATATCAATGAAAATCTATTTTAATAAAACGTATAATTTTTTTTCCAAAATTTTTTACATCATAAATTTTTTTCCAAAGTTTTTTACATTATAAGAAAGATTAAACATGTTTTCTACGGTCATACTTTTTATTAAGAAATTACATCCATATTTTACAGGGGGATACTGGTGCTCCGCTTGTTGTCGGTAATAAAATTGTAGGAATCGTTAGTTTACATAATGTAAATTGTAACGATACTGTAAGTGGAGCATTATATACGAAAGTATCAAATTATAAGCAGTTTATTGAAGGACTGAAATCCAATAATCCAGTACCAGGTACGGTCGGTTATGCTAATAATCCATTTGAAAAGAAACCTCGACAAAAAAGAATAAAAGTGAATAAATCATAATAACTTTTTTTATATTCTACCTTAGAATCTATAAATTAAAATACATTGACTAAAATAAATATTATTGATAAATAATTATAAAAATTTTATGATATGCGTTTTTTTTTCTTCCTAAAAACTTAATTCATCAGCGGGAATATATATATATATATATATATATATATATATATATATATAAATATCTATGTCAATCCGTTAAAAGGAAGGAACGATGCGGGTACGTAAAAAAGTGTATTTTAATAGCAACACTATTTATTATCAAATAGTAGGTCTAGGGAGACTAAATATAAATTCTTTACGGCGGTGTTCTTCTTCAGCGGGTCCTTTTTGAAAAATCCGCAACTGGTTTTTTGGTAAAGTGGGGAAAAAGATCTTTCAAAGACAACTCTCATAAAAAAGGTAGTGTTGGATTTATGAAATCGTTATTTGATGCATACCGACTAAAACGACTCTCTACAGGGTGTTCTACTCATGGACATCGACAAAACAATATGTAAGTTAAAGGTCAGTGTTGAGGTGGTGGCGGGATGGAGAGGATGTGAGGAAAGAGGTTGATAGAGTGAGAGTGATCTGTTATCGCGGAGGGACGTAGATGCTAATATATGAAAACGAAACGTAGAGGGCTGGAAGAGGCGAGGATCTACGAAACGCTGCTCAGATTGTAAGGACTTCTGTAGCAATCCGTGGATTTTTCGGTTCTGTTATTCAGGGCACCGATTGCTGAGTTCGATGATGAAGTATATCTCTCAGCTTTTTTACGTACTATGGGATAGAAAATTTGGTGTCCTTTAGTACTTGGGCGATTCATATACCAAAGAATTCTGAGTGATCAATAGATGAACCTAACAAAGATGTTAATTGAATATAATGGGTGGGAGATATATCATCAGATTGGAATAGTATAGGTTACGATGCTCTTAATAATGGCGGTGAAGTCCCATATCTTGGGTCTGCGCGCGAGGTCATTATTGTAGAAAAATAATTTAATCTCAACGAAGACTCCTATCATTTTTCTCCTGGTGAGAAGAGATCTACGAAAGTAGATCTATGACAATAAATCGACGAATTTATATTTTATGAATTCTAAATTTAATTCTTATTGATCTTAAAATTCTTCAATTGATTAACGAATCTGGGACGAATATCTGCTTCAATTCTATATTGCAACTAAAATTAATATAGAGTCTTCCGAATAAAGAAAACTATAGTTAATAATAATGAATGGATCCCTTGTGCAATTGGCTATCAAATACTCCCTCTCTCCCTAAGCCTTCCATGCCAGGGATTGATAAACCTACCTAACCATTATCCATTGAACTATATCACACTGAAACATTATCGTCGGCTCCGATAGGCACAAAATAAAGAGATCACAAAATCCATACTTCCTTATTATCACAGACGTATAGTCAAATGTAGTTGTCTCTTTTACCTAACTATATATATATATATATATATATATATATATATATATATATATATATATATATATATATACATTAAATATAATCGCCAAATTCGAGGGACTACTTCGGGAAAAGGAGGATGTGGGAACGGATTGCCGTAATTTCCGTGGATATCGATACATGCCTGGTGTGTCCATATTGGTCGTGTTCTCCTCTCGAGAGCCACGATTGCGCTTGGCAACGAGAAATTGCGCACCAACGCACGACACGAGTTGCACAGCTCGATTAACAAATTTTAACGGCCGAGGTCGAAACTTTAATTAAAACCGAATGTGTAGGATATAGCGCGTCACTGTCGTCGTACCAGTTAATTTGAAATTCGTCGGAACGTTAAACGCGCGTGGAGGCTTTTCCGTGTGGGACGATAATACGTGCCGAACAGATGCCGAGAGTTAATAATATTTACGTTCGGGAGATTAATCGATACTCAGATTCGTTGGGACAATTCGCCAAATGGTCGTTAGAAATTTATTTGGATGCTTCACAGATGATAGA